>APFE031230025.1:35500-86618 GCA_000404065.3 Pinus taeda
ATATATATATCAAAATGCAAAATATGGTTGGGACATACAAACTAGCATGTGGGGAAAATCTTGGCATGAGCTCTACCTCACTCCTTATGACCATCACCTGTTTCTTAAGAACACATTGCTCTATTGCATCATCAAAGGGAACCTTTACATGCCCCAACCCTGATTAAAGATTAACCGACTCATCAATAAAAGGCAATACAACTGATATATTATTCAAAGCAAGATCTAACCCTTGAGCTATGAGTAGTAAGAAGAAAAATCAAGAAAAAGTAAAAGGTGTTGGTTGTAGATCGTAATTATCTTCCTTATTATTCAGAGGTTTTTCTTTCATTCAAGTTGGATCCTTGTTTCTAACGAGGCGGAAATGTCACCCATTTAATCGCCATCAGGGGGGTCCAAGGGGGGGTGTGACAGTGAATTTTATGAGTACCCCCCCCCCTAGCGAGGGTTCGGGGGCAGTGCCCCTGAAGCTAAAAATAGATGAAAATTTTCCTTGTAAAATATTTTAATTTTGTAGTCAATCCAGGCTTTTCATTAGGTGAATGATTTGATGGTATAATTTATGTTAATTTAGAGATTTTTTCCCTAGAAGGCAACCCTTGATTTATATGAGGGAATTGTATTGTGGTTATGTATGATGATTCTAAGTGAGAGAGAGAGAGGAGGTTGTGTGAGAGAAAAGAGGAAATTATAGTGGATCTTCTATAAGATGTATCTCTTCATTTTGTTGTATAATATAAAAGGAAAGACAGGTTTTTTCTCCGTGGACGTAGCCCAAATTGGGTGAACCATGTATATATGTGTCTCTCTTGTTTTATGTGTTTGTGTATTTGTGTTTCCGCAAAATTTTTCGTATTTCATTGCTTCCTTAATTAATTTCTAACAACTAGTATTATAGATGAAGGTATATTTGGCTAATAAGCGCGTAGGAGAAAAGGGTTCCTAGTTCGAGTGGGGGTAATGGCAGAAGATGGCGGGTTTAGGGTCGAGAAATTTAATGGCCAAAACTACTAGCTATGGAAGAATGCAGATGGAATATTATCAATATCAAAAATATCTGTACGTACCATTGAGTAGAAAAACAAAGAAGCCGACAAGTATGACAAACACAGAATGGGAGATTCTCGATAGAAAGGCACTAGGAACAATACGATTGTGTCTAGCAGCATCAATGGCATTCAACATTTCAAAGGAAACAAAAACAGAAGGTTTAACGACAACATTGAAAAAACGATATGAAAAACCCTTTGCCTCAAATAAGGTATTTCTTATGAAGCATCTATTTAACATGAAGATGTCAGAAGGTGGATCTATTGTTGATCATTTAAATGAATTTAACACAGTTACCAGTTAGTTAATTTATGTAGGGGTGAATTTTAATGATGAAGTTAGTGATCTATTGTTTCTATGCTCATTGCCAAAAAGTTGGAATTGCTTAGTTATGGCTATTAGTAACTCTATATTTGGATATAGTAGTTTAAAGTTTGATGATGTTGTTGGTGCTATCCTTAGCAAGGAAATGTGATGGAAAAGCCCAGGTGAAACTTCAGGTAATGTTTTGACTACAGAGACTAGGGGAAGAAAAATGGAAAGAGGAAGGAGCCTAGGAAATCACAATAAGTCAATAAAAGGCATATCCAAATCTAGATCAGGGATAGTGTGCTAGAAATACGGGAAGAAATACACCTAAAAAAAGACTGCAAATATCGGCAAGGAAAAGAAAGAGATGGACAACAAGATAACAATCATGAATAGAATGTGAAAGATGATGTGTTGCAATATGCTTTTATTATTTCATTAAAGAATATTATTGATGCTCAGGTGGTAGATTCAGGGGTCTCATTCTATGCCACATCTGATAGGAAACATTTTCATGACTATATTCAAGGAGATTTTGGACACGTTCGTTTAGGTGATGATAAACCATGTAAGATCATTGGAATGGGTAAGGTTTTTATAAAGCAACAGAATGGAAACTAATGGATATTGAAAGAGGTAAGGCATGTTCTAGATTTAGATGGAGATCTAATTTCAACAAGGTAGTTAGGTGGTGAAATTTGTGTTACATTCACAGACAAAACTTGGAAGGTCACTAAAGGAGCCTTGGTAATAACAAAAGGAATAAAGGTTGGTATGTTGTATTTATGCAATGGTATTTATAATATTGTTAATGCTTTAACCTCTAAAAGAGAAGATATGGCATTATGGCATCGTAGTATCTGGAACATGAGTGAGAAAGGGATACAGATTTTTCACTCCATAAATTTGTTGCCAGGTTTGAAGCATGTTGATTTGATTTCTGTGAGAATTGTGTTTACGTAAAACAAAAGAGAGTAATATTTATCAAAGTTGGGAAGGAAAAGAAGAGAGAAAATTAGATCTTGTGCATACATATGTATGGGGACCAGCTTAGGTATCATCTCTTGGTGGCTCTCGCTATTATGTTACTTTTGTTGATGATGCAACTAGAAAAATCAGGATTTATTGTGTTCGGAATAAATCTGATGTATTTGATACTTTTAAGAAATGGAAATATTTGGTTGAGAATGAGACAGGAAAGAATTTGAAGTGTCTTAGATCATATAATGGAGGTGAATATTGCAACAAAGAGTTTGATAACTACTGTTCAAAACATGGAATTCACAGAGAGAAGGCAGTTCTAGGAACGCCACAAGAAAATGGTGTGTTAGAAAGGATGAACAGGACAATCATGGAGTGTGAAAGGTGCATGATATTTCATGTAGGATTACCCTTACAATTTTGGGTAGATGTTGTAGATATTGTTGTTTATCTAATAAACAAAGGGCCTTCAAGTTCCTTGGATGGTGATATTCTTGATGAGACATCGACAGGTAAAAAGGTAAACTACTGATTTTTAAAGACTTTCAATTGTGAAGCCTTTGTCCACATTAAGAGAGAAAATAGAACAAAGCTTGAGTAAAAATCAAAGAAATGTACCTTTATCGGATATGGTGTTAATGATTTTGGTTATCACTTATATGATTATGAAAATCACAAAATCATTAGGGTAGAGATGTCATATTCCAATGAAAAGGTCTTGTATAAGGATTAGATGTAGGAAAAAGAAAATAAATAATATGCACTGCTTGATGAGATCACAGAAAAATTGAAGTGCTTGAAAATCATAATGATTAGTAGCCACAACAAAAAAAAACAACCACAACAGCAACATGAACCTCAAACACCTGAAAGTGGTGTTAGAAGATCTATCAAGATAAGTAGACCCCCTGAATGATACTCTCCTTCATTATATTATTTATTGTTGACCGATTCTAGTGAACTAGAAAGATATGAAGAAGCAATGCAGATAGAAATAGAAAGAAGTGGGAGCAATCCATGGAAGAAGAGATGGACTCCTTGATGCATAACCAAACTTGGGACTTAGTCAAGTTACCTATAGGTAAAACAACATTGCAGAATAGATGGGTTTACAGGTTGAAGGAAGAAGATGGACGAAAACAAAAGTATAAGGGTAGACATGTGGTGAAGGGGTTTACACAAAAGAAAAGTATAGGATTTGATGAAATTTTTTCTCCTGTTGTTAAAATGGCTTCAATGGGAACTATTTTAAGTTTAATGGAAATAGAATATTTTCATCTTGAGCAGTTAGATGTAAAGACATCCTTTCTCCATGGGGATTTGGAGGAATAAATATATATGGTGTAGCCACAAGGGTATGAGGTCAAAGGAAAGGAGAAATTAGTGTGCAAATTGAAGAATATGCTGCATGGCTTAAAACAGACTCCAAGGCAGTGGTATCTAAAATTTGAGAGGTTTATGTCTAACAAAGGTTATACTAGATGTCACTCTAACCATTGTGTTTATCTTAAAAAGAAAAATGATGGCAGCTATATTATATTGTTATTGTATGTAGATGGCATGCTTGTTGCAGGGTCTAACGTGCATGAAATAAATGTGCTCAAAACAAAATTGACAAATTCTTTTGTAATGAAGAATTTTCATGTTGCAATACAAATCCTTGGTATGAGCATAACTAGAGACAGGAAAAATCACAAATTAGCATTGCCTCAGAGTGAGTACATAGAAAAGGTGTTGGAAAGATTTAATATGCAAAAGCAAAACTAGTTAGTACACCTTTGGCTAGCCATTTCAAACTAAGCAAGGAGATGTGTCCCAAGGCTCAAGAAGAGATGAATTATATGTGTAAATTTCCACATGCATCAGTGGTTGGAGGCTTAATGTATGCAATGGTCAGCACAAGGCCTGATATTGCACATGCAGGGGAATTTGTAAGCAAGTATATGAAAAATCCAGGAAAAGAGCATTAGATGGTAGTGAAGTGGATTCTCATGTATTTGAGAATTACCACAAATCAATCATTATGCTTTGGTGGTTCAAATATTGATCAATAGGGATATGTTGATGCAAATATGGAAGGTGATTAATTTTAAATTCCTTGATTGCAAAAATTAAGTGGAGAAAATTGTTTAGAAATAGAAGCACGGGAAAAACCCATCTAAGCAATCAAGGAGTCACCAAGTGAGCAACAAAACAAAGAAATACATACTAAAAAAAAATTTGAGGTGCATGTAGTTGTGATCGTATTCACTAGCAGGTCGCAGACTTCACCATTAATTTAGTTACCAGGAAAACAAACTCTTGGAAATTTGATCCCCAATAACGATGTCAGAAGAATGTTGGTTCTCAGATTGTTCTGGTAACTAAGAAAAACATAAGAACACATTCACTGAGGATTCTAAGAATCTTCCCACTTCAGGTGAGAAGGGCTGGCCTCCCTCCACCTCGAGGGGTATTCCCTGTTCTAATGTTAATCAAATAAATATTCTTTAAAAGTAAACTAATAAAGCCAAATTAATGATAAGAGAGTGGTTTTTAAATAAAATAAGGTTTTGGGGAAAGAAAGGTGGTACACACATAACATATGAAACATATTTAAATAAAATATCATTTATGACAAGATGAGGTTAACTTATATATCGTAATTCACACACAAAATTAGGGTTAGTACAAATGAAAATTTAAAACAAAAAGAAAAGGAGGAAATGAGAACAAATTGTCTTAAATGCATCTAATTGAAATGTGTAGTTGAAATATTATGACATCAAGTACCATTATTATTCATACTGCAACAAAAAAATTAAAATATTTGATTTAATTTTTCTAAATAATAAATATTGGAGGAAAATTAAACCAATATAATGAGTGAAAGATTAGAAAATTTGATCAAGTCATGCCATTGTTAATCTACCACATATGCGAGTAAAATAAATACAGTGAAGAATAATACAATTAAATAAAATACTGAAATAAAACTAAAATATTGGTGTTATGATATTCAAGTTTATTGTCCAAGTAAACCCTAGATAGAATGTATCATTTTGAATTAAACTTGCAACAAATAAACTCAAAACGGATTTAAAATTCTTAAATATATTGCATTCAAAAGTAATTAAATCATTTTATGTATTCAAGATTGTTGTAAAATCAAGTTAAATCAACAATCTGAATAGTTCTACCAACAAATATAATTTCTAAACAAAAAAATCACATAAAAGGAAAAGGAAATATAATGAATTATGATACTAATAATGAAAACCTCACAGTGGCATTGAAAATAACCACTACAGCAAGTGCATTGTGGTTATAAAAGTTAATATGCCTTCATCTCTAGCCTACCATCCTTCAATCTGCCAAACACCTCAAAAAGAAGCCTTTACATCCTCTTTTATATTGACGAGAATTAGTTTCCCATTTAGTTCTCATAACTTCCCAAATAAAGTTACATTAATAATAATATTTTTTTCTAAACGAAATATATATTCCCTCTTGTTAATGAATTCCCATTCAAATCTTCACCCAACAATCTTTTTAATGTCTTTCATACATTATAAAAAAAACTAGATTTAGTTTTAAAAAAAAAGATAACTTAAATCATAGTTAAGTAAATTCTCACCTCTTTATAAATGTATGCCTAATACTCACATATTTTACTTTTTAAAAATAAAAATTATATATATATATATGATGGGATTGATTGTGAGGATGGTGAATACAGAGCTGGCACGACCACACCCTGACACGGGGTAGGCCCTCTGCAGTACACCTAGGTCCAGGCCGCAGACTAAGTCCATTTCCACTGCAACTTGCCCATAACCAGCTGACGACCCCCATTTCTTCGTTCCCTACTTACCTCCCAAAATGGTGACTCGGGCTAGCTTTTTCAGTTTAGCGTTGTAGAGTTTGATCTCCGCCTGTGTTGATTTCTCCGGTTTACAATGGCACCTAGCGTAACCCCCGAAGCAAAAATGGAGGGTGACTTTATAGATTATTCAGAGGACCCCCTTGAGGGAATCTCCATTTTCAGCAAATAGGCCAGTAACGAGGCATATTTTTCGTTCAGCACGGATCTCACTGAGGTTATCACTCCGCTTCTGTCATTATCGAGACAGCCCAACTTCGTTATCAACCTCCCGGAGGTTCCTATGACCTAGTCGGCTTCCATTGTGCCTCCCTTGACACTAATCCCCCGTCATTTCAGCCCCAGGACTACTGGCTCTGAACAGGTGGCTGGATCTTCTGGCTTGTCCTCCCTTCACCCCTCAGCAGCCTCACACTACCCATCTCAGTCCCTGCACAGAGAACCTCTGCCCTTTTCTGCTCACTCTTCCCCACCCTTGGAGCCTGCTCAGTCGTTCGGTAGCGATACTACCGTACCTTCTCTCTCGAACACCTTCCCTTATGGCTCTCTACCATTACCTCCAAACCTTAACCCTAACCCTACCCCTCCAAACCCTAATCTTGAAGAAAACCTTAAGGGATATAAGGAAGCGGAGCCTGCCCATGGGAAGAAGCAAACGTGTGTCAAGCCTAGGACATAGAAAGTCTTCATTGATTGGGAAGAAGATTTTGAGTGGCAAGACACCATGGATATGGCAGTGACAATCCTGGTTGGCAGGGTCAAGGGTAGGAACTACACCACAGCAAGACACAAATAGTGGGTTGCAAAAATTTGGGGCCATCACCTAGCAGATCTGCCTATCATACAAACCTTTGTCTGTGGCTAGTTCGCCCTATGTTTCATGCAAGCTAAACACATTGACTGGGAACTATCCTCCTTCTAGAACATCGAACAAGCCCTAGTCATGCTATGGAGATGGATTCCATTGTTTGATCAAGACAGAGAACAACTTGGGGTGGGGCCAATATGGGTTTGGCTTCCTGGTCTACCTCTCCACTCCTGGACCAAGGATATTTTCAGAATAATTAGTAATTCTCTAGGGACATACCTGATTATGACAGATCCTATCTCTCAACGGGGGTCATGGCCTATGCAAGACTATTGGTTCACCTAGACATTAGAGGTGGTTTACAAGAAACAATCATGCTCCGTTGGAGGAATTACAACCGGATCCAGATACTAGACTATGAGGGGATCCCCTTTCACTGCAAACACTACCATAAGGTTGGACATCTCTACAAGGACTACCCTCTCCTAGCGAAATCAAATATGGGAAACAAAGGGAAGACCTCATCACTGAGGGGAGCACCAACACAAGAGGAACACTAGGATGGGGCCGACATGATGGACACTGGTGCAAATGGATCTAGGCTTGCCTCATCGACACCTAAGAAGCACGAGAATGTACCCTTTAGGCCACCTTCACCTCCACTAACCAAGTCAAAGGTGGCCGCTGGAGTCGCGCTATCTTCAGGTATGTCCAATCCTAACTCTTTCTTTGCATCCATTATTTATTCATCTGCACATAAGGAAATCTCTAAGCAACCTAGGCTAAATCTAGATAATCCTCATCTCTGTTTAAACCACCCGGAAATCCCCCTCATTCCTCATATTCCTGTCCCCTTACCATTTGTGCCCTCGATTATTCTGGAGCCACCAAAGGTATCAATCCCTGGATCTGACCTCGCTCCCCATCGATATCATCTTCGATCTCATACTCATGCATCAATGTTGGATGCTATTAGCATTGCTCTTACACCTTCCTCCTCCACTCTGAAGCTCCCCCGAGGCAGACCTTCCTCCCTATCAAAAGATAAATAGAAGGTAGGAATGGAGGTGGTCTTCGAGAAACAGCTTTCACTCGATAGGGTCCTTAGAGCACAGAGCCCTCCTCAGGAGTCTCCCCCATGAAGGTTCTCTCCGTCAATTGCAAAGGGATTGCTAGTCCCAAGAAAAAACTAGTGCTAAGGAGGCTTCTCCAGAAGGATCCGAGTGATATGGTCTTTCTACAAGAAAACTTGGGTGTGGCTGCTATCATTTCTCCTCTATTGGGATCTATGCTCCTAGGATGGCATTTCCAAGTCATTGATTTAAATAGACGCTCAAGGGGAATTTCCCTAGGATACAAACCCCACACAATTAATCTATTGGGTTCCTAGGGGGTATAGGGTTCCTAGGGATGGACTTATACTCAACTGAGATGGGATCAGATATTAGAATGATAAATATATATGGGCCCTGCCATCATAGAAATAAATTCTAGGAAATGATTTCGGAAGCCAATATTTTTCAATCTAATAATATCATTCTAGGAGGAGACCTAAATTTCTCCCTAGGCTACTCGGAATCTTGGGGTCACCATGCTCAAGCTGACCCCTTAGCGGGTTTCTTTGAGCAGCTCCTCGACCTTTACAAGCTCATAGATATCCCATCTACCAAAATAGCCCCTACATGGAGGAACAAAATAAGTGGGGAGGCCAACCTTGCCAAGAGATTGGACCGATTCCTCATCAAGGAACAATTTTTGGCGCAGGGTTACACTTATCGCCAATGGGCGGGATCTGGCGAACTCTTAGACCATCTCCCGATTCACCTTGAAATTCGTGGAAATATTAGCAAACCTAGATCTCCTTTTAAATTCAACTCCACATGGTTGAAAGATAACTCCTACATCCGCCTTGTCATAGACTTCTGGAAGGCTCACCCACAGGCAAGAGGAGGGAACATCACAGAAGAATTTGTGGCCAATCTAAAGGATTTGAAGAAGCTATCCAAGATTTGGGCTCACAGCAAGAGGTGTGTCGAAGAGCATTGGTTAAATGAGATTGAACTAGAGATAGTCAACCTAGATGATAATAGTGGAGGCACCTTCCCTTCAAATGAGCCTAGGGACAAGTTTTGGGTTGTGTTATATTCTTTCCATGACTAGCCCACGTAGTTAACTGGGGGGGTTAGAGGGGGAGTGGAGCCCCCTTTTCGTTGCGTCGATTTCTTGGTGGCGGGGTCATAGGGGGTTTGAGGGGTGCATGTAACCCCACTCTATGGGGTCCGGGGCAGCGCCCCAAAAAATTTTGGTTTTGGAACCTATGTTAGGTTGGGTGAACCCACCCATGGTTTTGTGCATGATTTTCACACATGTTTTTGGATACGATGGTTTTCGTTCCATGGTTTTGGACGTGATGGTTTTCAGTCCATGGTATTGGATGCTTCGACATGTATAAATATGTATTATAACATTGAAAGGAACATAATGAAAAATCAAGTTGGTAGTCCCACTTTTGGGATCTAGGGGAAAATCTCTGTGTATATGTGTTTTATGTGTTATTCTCTTGCATTGTTTATTTTCTGTGTTTTAGAATTCATATGCAGGTAATTACTATATGGGGTTAAAACATAAATTTGGTATCATATCTATTTTGGCTTCAAAGGGGCGCCTATGCTGCTGAGGGGTTTTGCGCGGGCCTGTGGTAGACCCTGTTCAGTGGGAGATCTACGAGATCAATTCTGGTGGTGAAAGAAGATGGCGAGCAGTGGAAAGATGGAGATCGAGAAATTCAATGGTCAGAGTTTTAAGTTGTGGAAACTCAAGATGGAGGATCTGTTGGTGGATAAATATTAGTGGATCGCGGTAAATCTGGGTACTAAACTAACGGGAGTGTCTGATGAAGAATGGAAGAAGTTGAATCAGAAGGCAAAGATCACAATATGATTGTGATTCTCAAATTCAGTATTGTTGAATGTATCAGGGGAAGCTATGGCAAAGGCTTTGTGGGACAAGTTAGGGAATTTGTACCAATCTAACTCTGTCGTGAATAAATTATTCATATAGAAAACGCTGTATAACTTGAGGATGCAAGATGGAGCTCGGTGATAAAGCATTTGAACGCATTTAATAATGTGGTAAGTCAGTTAGCAGTCGTTGATATTAAAATTTCAGATGAAGATAAGTGCATCAGTTTTTTATGTTCTCTACCAGATTCATGGGATAGTTTGGTTATTGCAATAGGTAGCAATGCAATTGCCTTGCAGTTTGATGAAATAGTCTCATCCTTGCTGACGGATGAGATGAGACAGAAAAATATGGAGAGCCAGAATGGTGATGCCTTGTCTGTAAAAGGATAGTCCCAGAACAGAAACAAAAAATAAGTCATCGAGTGGGAGATGTAAATCTAGAGGGAGATCTAAATCTCCAGGAAATCCTATAAAGGTGGTGTGCTAAAAATGCGGAAAGGAAGGGAACTACAAAAGGGATTGTAAATATGAAGCTTCTAACAAAGGAAACGGATCTAATGATGCTCCTTCTGCAGAGGCGAAAACCACCTTAGATGAAGGTGGGGATGTGTACTTGGCTTCTTCAAGTACACATGTAGATCATGAGGCATGGTTGATTGACTCAGGTGAATCTTTTCACTTCACTCCCCATAGAGAGTGGTTCTGCGAGTATCAGAAATACAATGGTGGTGATGTCTTCTTAGGGGATGATAGGAAGGCTAGAATCGTTGGTCGTGGAAAATAAAAGTTGAAGTTGCAAGGTGGAAGGGTTAGAACACTTCCGGGTGTTTTGCATATGCTTGCATTGGCCAAAAATCTAATTTCTGTAAGAAAGTTTGATGATGCAGGTGTAAAAACAATGTTTGAGAAGGATACATGCAAGATGGTTCAGGGAGCACTGGTATTGATGCGGGGAGTTTGGATTAGAACTTTGTACAAGTTGCAAGGTAGCATAGTTGTTGACGGATGCAACAGTTCTATGGTTCCTTAAAGTGGAGCAGAAAATCTAGTGGTCTCTAGAGAGAAGACCATGTTGTGGAATTAAAGGCTTGGACATATTGGAGAGAAGGGCCTTCGAATAATTCATAGTAAAGGTATGGTAGAAGGTATGAGTAATAGCTCTCTGGATTTTGATTGCTGTGAAAATTTTGTATATGGGAAGCAGAATCGAGTGAGTTTCCCCTCTGGTGGTAAGGGGGCAAAACATATATTAGAGCTTGTGCATAGTGAAGTGTTTGGACCTATGAAGGTTCCATCACTGGGTAATTTTGTGTACTATGTATCATTTATAGATGACTTCTCAAGGAATACATGGATATATTTCCTTAAGAAGAAATTTGAAGTCTTTGACAATTTTAAAGAATTCAAGGCTCTGGTAGAAAATCAGACAGAGAAGAAGATAAAGGTGCTGAGGACAGATAATGGTGGAGAGTTTTGTAGTAAGGAATTTGAATAATTCTGTAAGAAGTGTGGTATAGCATGGTAGAAGACTACTCTATATACACCTCGGAAAAATGGAGTTGCAGAAATAATGAACAAGACATTGATGGAAAGGGCAAGAAGCATGCTTAGTGGTGTCGGGTTAGGATAGGAATTCTGGGGAGAGGCGTTGAGACAACATGTTACCTGGTCAACAGATCACCTTCATCAGCGTTGGAGGATAAAACTCCACAAGAGGTATTGACTGGTAAGAAACCATCTCTTTCACATTTGAAGGTATTTGGATGTGATGCATATGTACATGTTCCAAAGGAGAAATGAACCAAGTTGGATAATATGAAAAGTGCATCTTTATTGGGTATAAGGATGGTTTAAAGGGTTATAAGCTTTGGAGCCTAGTAACAAGGAAGGTTGTGTATAGCTAATATGTGGTGTTCAGAGAGGTGAAATATGTTATTAAACATGAGTCCAACCAAAAGAACCTAAGAAGATAGAGTTTGAGCTAAAGGAGAAAGAATCATACTCTACAGCAGAGGAGGAATCAGAAGATGAAGAGCCACAAACTCTAGGTGTGAGAAGATCAGTTCGAGAAAGAAGGCAGCCAAAAAGTTATAGTCCATCTACTTTCTATTCAAATTTTGCTTTATCTATTATTGATGATGATCCCAGAACTGTGAAGGAAGTAGTAGATTCAAAGGATGGAAAACTCTGGAAAGAGGCCATGGTTGATGAAATGACATCTTTGCACAAAAATGAGACTTTGGATCTGGTGGAGTTGTCGGCTGGAAGGAAACCCATTGGCAGCAAATGGGTGTTCAAGAAAAAGACAAATTCAGAAGGAAAGGTGGAGAAATACAAAGCTCGGTTGGTAGCAAAAGATTATTCCCAGGTGTCGGGAATTGATTTTGGTGATATCTTTTCTCTTGTTGCCAAGGTAACTTCTATTAGATTACTTTTATATGTTGCTATTACTTTTGATTTTGAGGTAGAACAGATGGATGTGAAGACAGCATTTCTTCACGGGGATTTAGAAGAGGAAATCTACATGAAGCAACCTGAAGGCTTTGCAGTGAAGGGTAAGAAAGAACTAGTATGCAAGTTAAAGAAGTCTCTGTATGGGTTAAAACAGTCACCAAGGATGTGGTATCAGAAATTTGATACATTTATACGGGGACTTGGCTTCACCAGAAGCAAAGCAGATCATTGTGTGTATTTTAAATTAATTGGTGACCGTGTTATTTATCTGGTCTTGTATATGGATGATATGTTGTTGGTTGGAAATGACAAAGAAATTATCTAGGATTTGAAGACCCAATTGTCCTCCAAATTCAACATGAATGATCTTGGTGCTGCAAACTATATTTTTGGCATGGAAATTAAAAGAGATCAGGCAAATAGGAAACTCTAGTTAAACCAGAACATGTATGTCAGACAATATTGCAGAGATTTAATATGTCGGATAGTGAACCAGTGAAGGTTCCTATTCCTATAGGTGTAAAGTTATCTACTGAATAGTATCCCAAGACACAAGAAGAAGAAGAGGACATGTCCCTTGTTACATATGCAAGTGCAGTCGGTAGCCTGATGTATGCAATGGTATGTACTAGACCAGACATTGCACATGCAGTGCGAGTATTGAACAAGTTTATGTCAAAACCAAGAAAGGAGCATTGGACAGCAGTGAAGTGGGTTTTCAGGTATTTGCATGGCACTAGTGATTATGGCTTGTGCTTCCAAGGAAGACCGAGATTGGACAGAGTGTTGGATATTCATGGCTTTGTTGATGCAGACTGGGCTGGAGATCTGGATCAAAGAAGATCTACAAGTAGTTATGTGTTTAACCTATTTGGAGGTGCAGTCAGTTGGATGAGTAAGAAACAATCTATAGTGGCACTACCAACTGCAGAGGCAGAATACATGGCAGCCGCTCATGCAAGCAAGGAAGCAGTTTGGTTGCAGAGATTGTGTTCAAGTTCAGGGTTAGTACAAGGAGCTATAATGATAGACTGTGATAGCCAAAGTGCAATTTTCTTAGCAAAGAACCCTGCATATCATTCAAAGACAAAGAACATCTATGTTCAGTATCACTTTGTGAGGGATATGATAGAAGGCGAAAAGGTGTTGCTAGTAAAGGTGGACACATTAAAGAATACTGCAGATGCATTAACAAAATATGTGAGCTCTGAGAAGTTATCTTGGTATAGAGAAACAATAAGCATTATAGGGTTGGGTAAATGACTAAGCTCTCTTATGGCCCCCTGTGGAAAGAAAACAACAAGACGAAGAATGTTGGGTTGTGTTATATTCTTTCCACGATTAACCCACGTAGTTAACAGGGGGGTTAGAGGGGGGGCAGAGCCCCCCCTTCATTGTGCCGATTGCATAGCGGGGGGCTCACAAGGTGTTTGATGAGTACACTTAACCCCACTCTATCGGGTCCAGGGCAACACCTGGGAAAATTTTGGTTTTGGAACCTATGTTAGGTTGGGCGAACCCACCTATGGTTTTGTGCATGATTTTCACACATTTTTTTGGATACGATGGTTTTCATTCCATAGTATTGGATTCTTCAGCATGTATAAATATGTATTATAACATTCAAAGGAACATAATGAAAAATCAAGCTGGTAGTCTTGGTTTTGGGATCCAGCGGAAAATCTCTGTGTATATGTGTTTTATGTGTTATGCTCTCGCATTGTTTATTTTCTATGTTTTAGAATTCGTATGCAGGTAATTTCTGTACAAGGTTAAAACCTACAAATAAGCTCACTGAATTAAAAGTCATAAGAGGAAACATTCTCAAGGATAAGGAGGAAACCTAGAGACTGAAGAGCAGAGCTATATGGCTGAGTGAAAGGGATGATAATTCCAAATTTTTACACAAATTTTCTAACAGAATGAGGGTCATTAATACCATATGGAAACTGACAAATGATCAAGGAACGGAGGTTGATACCTTCCTTCACACGGCCTCCCTGGCCACCTCACACTTCAAGAAAGTCTATTAGCCCCCCCCCCCCAACACTACCCTAGCAGAGGTCATTAGAGTAGCGCAACTACTCCCTCGGTTCATTGAAAATGAGGAAGCCGAGCAGTTTAACAGAGAAGTCACTTTAGGGGAGCTTGAGGCCACACTGAAATGGTTTAAAAAGGACAAGAGCCTTGGTCTAGATGGATGGTATGTAGAGTTCTACCTGGCCTTTTTTGACATACTCATAAATGACCTGCTCAAGGTCATCGAGGAATGCAGGAAGATTGGGTGTACACATGGGGCTATTAACTCCACCTTCGCTGCCCTCATCCCCAAATCAGATAATTCGTCATCCTTCAATGACTTTCGACCCATCTCCTCTGCAATTGCCTATACAAAATCATATGAAAAATCATTACAAATTGCCTTCGTCCCATCCTATCCAACCACATATCATTAGAGCGATTTGCCTTCCTACAAGATCGACAGATTCATGAAGCCATAGGAACTGCTTAGGAAGTATTGCACTCCATCCAAACCAGGAAGATCAAGGGAATGATCCTTGAAGCTGATCTCTCAAAAGCCTTCGACAAGGTAAGTTGGCTTTACCTCAGAATGCTTCTTACTCATTTAGGATTTCTAGTGGGAGTTATTAAATGGATCATGTGCTGCATCACCAATATATCCTTCAGTGTACTGATTAATGGGGCTGCATCACCCTTCTTTGGCTCTAAAAGAGGTCTCAAACAGGGGTGTCCACTGTCTCCTCTACTCTTTCTCCTAGTCATGGAAGGGATAAGGAGACTAATTAAGGACATGCACCATAGAGGCAGACTCTCAGGAATCAGAATAGCAAAGGGTTGTACTATAACTCACCTCCTTTTCGTGGATGATGTACTAATGTTTCTAAATGGAGGAATCAGTGACCTCACTACCATACAGAACACCATCAATATTTTCAAAATCGTTACTGGCATGACCATTAACAACTCTAAGTACACAATAACGGTTTCAAAATGCTCCCTCCACGAGATACACTTTGCATTTCAAAGGTTCCCTTTCACTCTGACCCAGATAGATGGAGGCCTCCGGTACCTAGGTTACAAACTGAGATTGCTTGGATATAAAATTGCCGACTGGATATGGTTGATCTCCAAGCTCGAGAAAAGACTCAACATATCGTACCATAAACATATCTCCAGAGCCGGAAGATTGGTGCTCATCAAAGCGGTATTGGAGGCCACCCTAGTATATTGGATGTCCCTCACATGGATCCCAAGAGGCATACTCAACCGAATACAAAACCTCTGTTGCAAATTCCTATGGAAAGGTAATCAAACAGGAAGGATATTTGCATGGGCAAGATGGGACCTTTTGTATATCCCAAAGAAATGGGGGGGGTGGGGTGTTAAAAAATTAGAGAATTTTTCCTCGGCACTGGCAGCCAAGCTAGGGTGGCAATTAATTACCTCCAACAGTCTCTGGATATTGGAAGAAATTACCACTCCTCAAACTCTAAAGATAGAAGGACATATTGTTATTAGTACAACCCCCTTATTATATTTTTGTACCCATGTAGTCCCCATATTGTTACTATTGTGCCCCATAGAAGCCCATTGTTGTTATTATTATGCCCTTACATTATTATTGTTATGTCGGCTCTAATTATATTATGACCCCTTAGACTCCTATATATAGAAAGGAGATCTTATCATTTGTATAATCCAAGAATTGTTCATTTGTGTAATGTAAAGGAGGTTTCCCCCTTGAAGAGGTTGAATTCTAAGGTGTTCATCTATTTTTTCTATCTTTTTGTGAGTTGGTTTCATAACATTTGGTATCAAAGCTTTGGATTCTAAGGTTTCGCTGCTCCAAACAGGTCATCGTGGAATTTTCGCTATAACTTTTTTTCTGCAACCTTTCAAAAGCTATAAAAAAAAAATGAGACGAAATCGAGCTGAACCTCTGGTCCGAATTTCAAATCTTGTATCACTATATTTTCAGAGATATAATCTAAGACATTTAGGGTTTCTCCAGGATCCCGAATTACATCCTAAACATGTGAGCTTTGGAAAAACATCATAACTTTCTCTCTGAGAATCAAATTGAAATTTAGTTAGAAGTTACAAAAAGAGGACGGACTATAGTTTTCTGTGTATTGCTTTTAGGTTCTAAGGGTGAAACAGTAACACGAGGCACTTCATATAAGTTCGATCTACTGAACCTATCTATAATCGGGTCATCGTGGGATATTTGACATAACGCTTCCTTACAGAATCCAATATTGATCAAACTTTCAGGGTTAGAAAGAGGACCTAGAGGGCTACTACCAGACATAATTTCAAAACTTGGAGATCTGAAATTACAAAGTTACATACGTTTCAAGATCAAGCTCCTAAAATCAAGAAAAGGCAATATGAGGAAGTTTGATGGCAAGGATCCGATAAATTGGATACTACAGATGGAGCAATATTTTGATCTACATGACGTGCAACTGTTACAAAAGGTACTTATTGCATCTTCATATTTAGAACTAGATCAATTTTTATGGTATAAAGGGATGTGTTCTCATAAAGCACTTGTCACTTATTCAATTTTCACGGAAGAAATGATAGCACATTATAAGGATACAAAGAGTAACACCTTCTTTAGCCAATTGATAAATCTCAAACAAAAGGGTTCAATTGCAGAGCACATTGAGGATTTCAAAAAATTGAATATAAGGGTAAATGATATTCCAGAGAAGAAAATGGTTGATGTCTTCATAGGGAATTTAAAGGATAACATTCAACATGAGATTTGTCTTTGGGAACCTAATTCATTGGAGAAGGCATTTAGGTTGGCAAGAAAAATTGAAAGCAAAATTATGGAAACAAGGAATCCCACCACTCATGACTATAATTATGGAAGTTTTTTTTTCTCCTATCCTTCCACAACCTACAAGGTTTACACCGCAACAATTGGAAGAAAAAAGAGAAAAAGGGATTTGTTATAATTGTAATAGAAAATACACTAAATGTCATAAGTGTGATGAGAAGAAATTATTTTACATAGATTATGAAGAGGAGGAAGAAAAGGATAAAGAAACATCAAAAGAAGAGGATATACACCAGGAACCAACCCTAGAGAAAGAAGAAATGAATCTGACCATATATTGTAAAGCATTGGCAAGAATTACCACTCCTCAAACTCTCAAGATAGAAGGCCATATCATGAAGAAAAAGGTTCAAGAAGTGAAACATCACATCACAAAAGAAGAAATGAATCCAACCATATCTTGTAATGCATTAGTTGGAATTACCATTCCTCAAACTATCAAGATAGAAGGACATATCAAGAAGAAAAATGTTCAAGAAGTGAAAGACCACATCAAGCATTAAAAAATGAATCCGACCATATCTTGTAAAGCATTGGAAGAAATTACCACTCCTCAAACTCTAAAGATAGAAGGACATATCAAGAAGAAAAAGGTTCAAGCAGTGAAAGGTCACATCGAGCATCAACAAAAAGTTCTCCAGCTTTTAAGGGATAACGCCACTTTGGTGCAAAATCGAATGAAACAACAGGTAGATCAACATTGCAATGAAAAAAATTTGATGTAGGTGATTTGGTATTTTTACGGCTACATCTCAAGCAAGCTATTTATGAGAAGGAAATGTTGGCAATACTACATGCACTTAAGAAATGGTGACCTTACCTAATGGGAAGACATTTCAAGGTAAAAATGGATCATGATAGTCTTAAATACTTTTTAGAACAAATATTATCTTTAGAAGATAGAAAAAATGGTCACAATATGCTGGGTATGACTTGACATCATCTATAGAAAAGGGAAGCAAATTTGTTGCAGATGCACTCTCAAGAAAGGAGAGAATGTCGAATCATTGTTTTGTGCTATTTCTATTATCCAACCAGATTGGATAAATGAAGCAAGGGATGAATGTAAGAAGGACGAAGAAGTGTGGCCACTCATTCAAAAGTTGTAGAAGATCCCAATTCAAACAATATTGCCAAAACTTGAAGAGGAAGGAAAAATCATATTAGAACCTGGAGCAATCATAGAAACAAGAACCTGATAGCTATGAAATCGATCAATTTCATAGTATCTCATCAAGTGGAAGAACTTACTCGCAGAAGATTCCACATGGGACGACAAGAATCTTATACAAAAGCATCAAGAACTACTCAAGCGTTGAAGACAACACTTTTTGAAGGAGAGGGGCATGTTAGGCCCCTATACTACTAGTGTAACCCCTTATTGTTATTAGTACAACTCCCTTATTATATTGTTGTACACATGTAGTCCCCATATTGTTACTATTGTGCCCCATAGAATCCCATTATTGTTATTATTGTGCCCTTACATTATTATTGTTAAGTCGACTATGTTTATATTATGACCCCTTATACTCCTATATATAGAAAGGAGGTCTTATCATTTGTATAATCCAAGAATTTTTCATTTGTGTAATGTAAAGGAGGTTGCCCCCTTGAAGAGGTTGAATTCTAAGGTGTTCATCTATCTTTTCTATCTTTTTTTGAGTTGGTTTAATAACATTTCTCCACTATGCTTGGGAGGTAGCCCACTGCTTGCTCCTTCCTATATAGTGGCACCAAGCTTGGAGTACCTACATTGCAGCTCTCAAGGAATCCCACATTCGACTAAGAGAAGGGGAAGATGAGATCACATGGGCCATTGCCAAAAATGGTTGGTACTCCCCAAAAGAGGGGTATCTACAACTGGCCAATAGACACAAGCCACAGCACATTGAAACATGGTGGAAGGATATGTGGAAGCTTAAAGCACCTCCTTGAACTAGATTACTTATGTGGTCTATATTGAAAAATAAGGTGTCAGCAGGTAATAACTTGTCTAGAAGAGGGCTATATGGACCTCACTGGTGATGCCTATGTAAGGAAAATACTAAATCTTTGGACCACCTCTTCCTCTCTTGTCCTGTTACAATTGATCTTTGGAACTCCATTCTTACACACTCTCTCACCTATCAATTGGAGGGGTCAGACTACCAAGGAAGTATCGGAAAATTGGTGGTCGTCTGTAACACCACCCAAAGCTAGAAACCTCCCCCTACTCATTAGTTGGGAAATATGGATAGCAAGGAACCTCTCTATTTTCTGGGACGTTGCCCCTCATTGACCATCCATCACAGCTATAATTATAGCCGATTGTAGTTCACTTCCTGAGGACTTTGCTACCTCTCCACCCAGGAACATCATTCCCGAGTCCATCGATCACTCACAGCCCTGGGCATACTTTGATGGATCAGCACAAGGAAAGGGATGTGGAGGTGATATATTTCAGATACACATCATTATCATATTCAAATGGGACTTGTAAATGGTACAAATAATTTTGTTGAACTCACCACGGCCAAATACCTCATCCAATTTGCAATTGAAAAAGACTGTCATAATATACAAGTATTTGGTGACACGAAAATTATATGTGACTAGATTAACAAAAACACATGTCATGCATTCACATTGCGACATATATTGGATGAAGTGCTTAGATTCATCACATACTTTGAAAATTTTGTTTGTCACCACATATACAGGGAATGGAACTCCATAGCTGACAAACTTTCCAAAGAGGCAATGATCGGGCCATGCAACATCTGGATGATCTAGGGACAGCGGGGAGGTGAACAGTACCAGTACTACCATCGCCCATATATGGACTAGGCAGATCAGGCTCAACAGGAGCCTGAAATCAGTTGATATTCGATTGTTTTATTTATGTTTATATATATTTCAGTACATGTCCTCAAGAATACTCTCTGCGTAGAGTAAAAATTTTTGAAGTGCTTTATACAGTACTATTAAAAGACTGTCTCCCTGCATGGAGAACATATTTTTGGCGCTTAAATTTTGGATTGGCACACAACCACTATATTTTTCATATGCTCATCACATCTACAGCATGTAATTTTCCTACTAATGAAAATTTCGATTTTTCCAAGGGGAAAAAAAAAAAAATATATATATATATATATTATATATATATATATATATATATATATATACACACAAATAAAAAAAAAAATTCATTTATATTACTCGTTGGAGGAAAGATGATGGTTAAGGGCATGGTTAACCTGACATGATCCTAACCATTAAAAGGTTTTTGATGTGTGGATTATATTTGCATCGGGTGAGAAAATGAAGATGGGTTAACTATCTTCATCGAGCTTGATGAGTTGTATGAGTTGGAAACCTCATACATGAATTTTCATTGAGTTTTAAGTAAAACATTCTTTGGAATGAGTTAGTATATTAAACGTGCCTTGGATCTTATATCTATGTTGTCTTTGTGTTAATTCAATATTTTTATTAATTCATTGAGTGGAGTATGATGAGAGGCAAGGGAGGAAAGTGGTAGGTTAATATTAATTTTTATCTATGTTTTATATTTCATGTGTTTGATATATATATATATATATATATATATATATATTATATATATATATATATATATATATATATATATATAGGTCAAATAACTTCTATTGTATTATCTTGAAAACACAAAGTACAAAATAAGTCTTAATGACTCTCCCAGCTTCACTTCGACCAAATTTGTTAGCTAGGAGAGTCGGAGTATGTAAAAGATTTTTCCAGTGAATCTTTATTTCTGAAGGGCTTGATAGTTATATGTGCCAAAAGAGAGACAAAATTAGAAGACATCGTATGGACAACATATCAAGGAGGTGGTTGAGGAGGGTGCAGAGGAGGCACTAATAGTAGGTCGATATGCTCATGAATGTGGAAATCAACATGTTCTACTCTGGCCTCCATTTCATGCAGGCGGTCGTTAGTATGTCGTTGGCTCCTACATAAGTTGGCCAACTACTCTAGACTCTCAATTTGACTAAACTGGATGTCGTTCATATTCGCTACTAGCTCGTTTCTGTCCTCATATATATGCTCCCTGAGGATGTCCAGGTTGGTCTGGATTCCTCTCAATTACTTAGCTAGTGATTCCAAGGTGACCGAAAAGTCCACACTTCCTGGTGAGTGGCCCTAGTTCTGGGCTACTTCCCCCTCTCTCCATACTCTATGATTCTACAGTAGATGAATTATCGATGATTGCTTGAGGTGCATCTTGCCCCTACTGACCACCTCCTTTGCTGGGTCAACCTCTTTGCCAAGGCATACCTGCATACACACGAATATCCCATACATGAACCACAAATTGGTCACCAACACCCACAATGACACCTACCATAATAACCTAAGACAAAGACCCGTGGACCAGACTGAAAGGAAGAAATATTGACCCTAGTGCTCGACAAAACCAATGGCCATCAAGGGTGAAATAATTCTTGGTTGGCCTCGGGTTGCTCTTCCAAACGACAAGAAAGTTTTAAAAACTTGAAATTTTCCCCACCCCAACTAATACTCCTTGACATACAACACTTTGCAACCAAGCAGGCACCAATCAGACTTATATTTAACACTAAGACAACATACACAAAGAACCAAATCGAGGGTGGGGCTGGACTAAAGGGACCTCTAAATAGTAAACAATAGAAAGGAAATAAATCAATGACATGGAGAGACTTTCCCACAATAAAACTATTGCAAACACAACCGCTTCCATGGCCTAGAGAGACGAGAGAACAATCATACGACATACATGTCCCAAAGGGCTGGCCACAACCAGAGAGCCCAATTCCCCAAGCACAAAAATCCCCAAAACCGAAACTGGGACCTAGCACCACAAAAACGAAGGACATATGAAAAATCCACAACCAGAAATGATAGATTTCTTTAATGTCAATGAGAAACACAAATGATAGGGGCCTGCACCGCTAGTGGAAGTTGTTGCTTACAATCATAGAGCCTAGCCAGAGAAGAGGCATGTTGAGAAAAACAAGCACACTCTGGGGTACCAAATAAACACCTAGGGGTCATCCATAACACAAGCTCCTGCATAAAAGCCCTCCATTGTTCTTCACCGCTCGTTCGACTCCCAAAGTGAGCCCTCTTGGCACCCCTATTACAACTTGCCACCATACATCATCTATTTATCTCTTAGTTCACAACAACCTTCCAAATGTGACAAAGCAACATCATAAAAATACCCACTACCTCTAGGGACTTCAGAGGCCGAAGATCAGAGGCCGAAGATCACATTGATTAATACCTATTAAAATTAATAACATGCTTGCCATGTGCAAGATGGGGGGAGCCCCAAGGCCATTTGGTCCATTGATTGTTCACCCCCATCGGGGGTATATTATATTTTAATTAATTTATATTGTTTTGTTTTGTTTATTTTGTTTTATTTTTTATATTCTATTATTTATTTAATTTATTTTGTTTTTTTATCATTTTTAATTATGTTTAGTTATATTATTATATTCTAATTGTATTTTTTATTTTTTATGATTATTTTAATTTTAAATATATATATATATATATATATATATATATTATATATATATATATATATATATATATATATATATATATATATATATATATATATTTGATTATTAATTGATTTTTATTTTATTTTTAATATTTTTTAGTATTTAATTTTTTATTTTTAGTTTGAAATGATTATAACTTATGGTTATGAGGTTTTTGTTGCAATTATTAATGTAAAATTAATGCTCTTAGTTTTTCTTTTAATATAACAATGATTTTTATAAGTTCTAATGACTAATGAATGATGTACATAAATTTTGTCATGAAGATTCGATCATGTGGTTTCAATTGTAGGAATACAAGGGGATTCATATGATGAGGGAAACTTCTGCAAAACTCACGAAGATAGCTAGTTTCTAAAAGAGGGTTGAATCGGGCATCAACACATGGTTCCACATTAAAAATAATATTTTCCCAGGTGCAAATTAAATTCTTCCAGGGGCAGATAGGGTCTCCTTAGTGTGATAAGGGCTTCCCCAAAGGGGGAATTTCTCCTGGAGCTTCAAATTTTCAACACAGATTGGTAGATCCATCTATGTACCAAGGGTCGATTGGTTCGTTGATGTATTTTGTTAACACTAGGCTAGACATATTCTTTTTTATGAAAAATTTGAGCCAGTGCTAGGTTGAACCGAGATAGGAGCATTGGATTGAACAAAACAAATTTTGAGATATTTTGTGGTACAGTGAATTATGGCATGAGACATGTTGTAAACAAGCATGTACAACTTCAGGGATATACTGACGTTGATTGGATAGGAAGCGTTGAGGATAGGAAGAGTACCTCGAGAGTATGCTTCAATTTTGGATCCATTATGATATCAGGGATGAGTAGGAAAAAGAGGTTGATTTCACTAAGTACTATTGAAGCATAGTACATTGTAGCCAATCAGGCTTACCGAAGCTATATGGCTTCAGAAGTTGTTTGCAAGATTTTTCTTCCACGAGTTGGAACCAATGGAGATACATTGCTATAATCAAAGTTACGTGAAGCTTTCAGAGAATCTCGTGTTCCATGAAAGGTTGAAGAATATTGATATCAAGTACCACTACATCTATGACATGGTGCAAATGAGATCAATAAGGCTCGAGTACATATCCACCGATGAGTAGGTAGCTAATGTTCTGACCAAGTCGTTTCCGATGGACAAGTTTGCGTACTTCAGAGACAAGTTAGGGCTCGTGTAGATTACCCCTCTCATTGAGATGGAGTGTTAATATGTCTACAGAACAAAGGGATATTCTCTTGGTAGGAAGAATGGGTCCAAGAGGCCCCGAGTGCTCAACGGGTTGGGTTTAGTGAGTGCCTCTTAGAGGAGGACCTTGATCACGCATCAAAAATGGTGGAGTGAGGTCTTGGACCCTGACCACACACCAAGAATGGCAGAGTAAGGTCCCTCAACATCTGGACCATAATCACACACTAGGTAGGGTGGAGTGAGGTCCTTTCAACATCTAGACTCAATCACCAAACATGGAGGGGTTGAGTGAGGTCTTGGACCAAAGTGCTCACCAGGAAGGGTGAGTGAGTTCTTGCTAGTTGAGGGTCTCAACACTTTTTTTGGTCGAGGAAGAGGCCATGGGATTAGAGGACCGATTAATATGGAGAAATGAGTCTTGATTTGATGATGACATAGGTACACCATTGAGTGTTATATTCATTAGTTCTTGTTCAAAAATAGTGTTTTTAATTGCTTGAATTTTATCTCATATTTTCTGAAATTCTTACGATGTATGAAGTCACCGTGTCATCATTCATCATCCTTACATCATAGGGCTCATTCTTCAAGCTCATGGCTTGACCAATGTTCTTGATAGTAAATATACTAGTTGGGGCATTATACTTCTTCTTGTAGGTGCCGAGATTTGCAATATAGGGGATTAAATGATATCTAATGGAGTCCACAATAAGACACATGGTGGTGATGTCATCCTTTTTAAAATTCTCTTTCATTACAGTATATGTTGGTTCTACAAACTTCCTTGTCACAATATCTAAAACTTCTTTCTTTGCAAGAATAAGGTCAATTATAACTTTCCATGCTCTGAAATTTGAGGCTCCCTCTAGCTTGTTTTCTAATTTAATAGAAGAAGCCATAGATGAAACTTGATTGTAGACCTAGAGTTTCTTAAATATGATCTCAAAGTAGGTTTTCTTGAAGAGTGATCTTTGTGCTCTTTCCTTTACCAAAGCTTTAATACCATGTTGATTTTTCTAGTACAATAGATGCAAGAACTTTCTTCTATGGACTATGATAATTACTTCCAATGATATGTGTGTGTGTGTGTGTGTGTGTTGTTGTTGTTTAGTGCAGTAGTATGATCATTATGTAATTATTCTTCTAAAACTCAACCAAATAAAGAATAGAGAAATAGAGATCACAACGCATAAGGAGGCAAGAATAATTTACCTTGGGAAAACCCATAATGGCGACAAACCTCATCTAACCTTTTTCGTAAAGAATCAATGCACCAAGAGATACATCAAAGTCAACTAACTAGTAAGGCAACCAACCATCAAAGACCAAGTCAACACTCCATGATTCAAGATAAAATATATTTTGTTATGTCCAAAAAAAGGTCTTCATATCTACCACAGAATATCTACCTCAAACAACTCACATACTATAGTGATTATGTGCCTCAAACAACTCGCATGCCACAAAGATAATGTGCCTTAGACAGCTCGCATACCATAAAAATAATGTGCCTCAAACAGCTCACATATCACAAGGATAA
Source organism: Pinus taeda (assembly GCA_000404065.3). Classification (NCBI taxonomy): domain Eukaryota; kingdom Viridiplantae; phylum Streptophyta; class Pinopsida; order Pinales; family Pinaceae; genus Pinus; species Pinus taeda. Next base: position 61,120 of record APFE031230025.1, read on the forward strand.
TGTGCCTTATACTCTCACTTTAGCGTCATAAATATACATATCTAATTCCTCAGAACTTCGCATAAGATCACAAGCTCTATTTCCTCATAACTTTGTATAAAATGATAAATATTATTGTTCTTCACAAGGCCATCTTGGAGGAAGACGAATGGGATATTTAGGTTGACATAGATTGTCATTGATGTCAATATGGCAATATTCGAGGAGCCAAGAGGAGCAAATAGAGCCATCATAGGAGAAAATAGAGCTATCGGAGGAGCCAAGAGGAGTAGACAAAGCCATCAAAGGAGCAAACAAAGCTATCAAAGGAGCAAAGAGTAGACAGAGCCATTGAGGAAGCAATCAGAGCTATCGAAGCCATCAGAGGAAGCAGACAGAGCTATCGAAGCAAGAATGCCAAATAATACACTATCGGGAGCAACATATGCCACAAAAGGGTTATATGCATGCATTACACTATCGAAGGCCAAAACTCATATATATATATATATATATATATATATATATATATATATATATATATATATATATATTATATAATATATATGCATTAACACTATCGGAGGCCAAAATGTACATATATAGGCAAATACACTATCGGAGGCGGAAATCATAGGTGTATTGGAAATTATTATAGGCGGAAGTTTTAATGCTATCGGGTTCGTAAAACATATAGCATCACCCCTATGTATTTACTTGTTTATCAACAAATGCCATTTACATAGAGAAATCACGCTAAATACTTAGCGGATTCGGGAAAGTTGACTTGAAATTTTATGCACGGGAGTGTTGAGTCTTATCGGGTCTGGCACATATTATCGCATCGCTATAAGTGAGTGGTCTACGTTAAGGTCTAGACCTGAACCTTTGTGATTTGCGATTGCCAACATATATCGCATCGGCACTTCGGGAGCGAGAGTTCTAAAGTGTTAAGCATCCCATTGCAATCGCCAATAGCAATTAGCGATATCGCATCGGACCTCCACTAAGGGAAAGTGTCAATTGCGATGAATGTTGTGGACCCGATGCAACATTACAATTGACTTAATGCTATATCACATCCAACATGTTGGAAGTGACCATTACAAGTTATAAAGGGATGGCGTGATATGCTGCAACTACCGATTATGATTACACTGCAGACTCAATGCATGTATAGATGAGGGTGCAATAAATTTGAAGTCCACTTGTTTAGTGTTTTGGTCGTTCTTTTCATATGTTCCCATGTATTACATTTGTGACCATAAAAAGGTGGGCACACATTACCTGAGCATCTGACCCTCCACCATTGATCATCCCTTTGTAGATCCAATGGTCTATATATATTTCGGGTGGACATATAGCTCGAGAAATACCTGCCTGAAAAAGCGGTATCCTCTTCCTTCCCACTGCTACATGTCACCTGCTGAGTGGAATCGGAAGCCATCCGCTTAATACCAGTTCCCGCTTAAGGCCCTTCCGAAATACCACTTGTGGTATAAGAATAATTGCATTGCGGGGGGGTTTTTTTGGGCCAAAAGGCTTATGATAACAACTCTGATAGTTCAAGAGGCCTGAACAAAAGCCGATTGCAATTTCAATTGGGACGTGGCATGTCCATTAAACAATACAGTCTTTGTGTATACCTATTATCATTGAAAAAACGGGGATCTGTTACAGTTTTTTAACATACAACGACCGAAAAGCCAGGAAGTCGAATGGAAAGCCAGCGCAAAGGAAACCGAAAAGCCAAATTCATGAAGAAGAGGGAAGCCAAAGGACAAGCCAGCAGATAGGAAGCTGAAGCGAGTGTTGAAGAAGCTGAAGAGTCAGTGGGAAGTAGAAACGAACAGTTAGAGGCATCAAGAAAAAAAAACAGGAAAAAACAAGGAAGTGTGTGCAAATAATTAGTGTAAGAGGACGTCGAAGTTCAGGCAGAGGTAGCAGAGGCAGTAGAGTCAGGAGAAGCAGGAGAACAAGAGCAAAGAAAAAGCTCAGCTAGTTTGGGAGCAGAGAACAACAACAAAATATTTTATATTAGGTTAGGGTTGGAGCCTACGGGGTTGGAGCCTCTAAACTAAAAGGGTTGGAATCCTTGGGAATTGGTGCTCCTAAGTGCAAAACTATTGCCTTAGAAAAAGAGAGTTGGTGCTCCGGAGGTTGGAGCCTCACAAAAGTCCAAGTTGGTGCTTGGCAATTGATTGCAACTATTTTTATATTGTATCTATTTCATTGCACTGATTGTGTTAATAAAAGCATTTAGTCCAGTTATCTATTTGTGTTCCATATATACTTGTTTTGGTGATAAAAAGAAAAATAGTAAGTATTGATTCACCCCCCCCTCTTAGTATTTCCAACATTTGGTATCAGAGCGGGCTTCTTCATATTAGCCTAATATCTTGAAGAGGGATTCATAGTCATGACGAGAAATCACGAAGCATTAGGAAAACCTCCTTTGTTCGACGGCACCAAATCGATTCTAGAAAATAAGAATGACCTACTACTTAATGTCCCTTGGACCTGAAGTCTAGCATTTCATTCTAAATGAGTACCAAATTCCTACCACTCTTCCAACAAATCAAGACGAGAGGAAAGCCTACATTGCAAATGCAAAATCTTTGAACTCCATCACTAGTGGAATCACTAATTCTGAGTTTACAAAAGTCATGAATTGTAACTCTGCCAAATAAATGTGGGATAAGCTAGTTGGCTTATATGATGGAGACTCAAAAGTTAAGAAGGAAAAGCTTCAAACTCACAGAAGGCAATTTGAAAGTTTGAAGATGGAAGATGAAGAATATATTGCATCATACTTCCTCCAAGTAGCTGAAGTGGTCAATTCTCTTAAAGGATTGGACAAAAAGATTGAAGAAAGTATTGTTGTTCAAAAGGTCTTAAGATCTCTTCCAGACAAATTTGACTCCAAAATAAGCGCCATAGAAGAAGCAAAGGATCTAGATCCTCTCAATGTGGATGAACTCCATGGAATCCTCACTACCTATGAGATGAGAAAAGGTGGCCCAAGCTCCAAAGATGCAGCTTTCAAGGCCTCAAAATCAAAGAAGGGGAAAGAAATGAATGATTGTAGTGATGACTCCGATGTGGAATCCAAATTGGCTCAATTTGTATGAAAGCTGAAGAAAGGATCTAAGCTAAAAGGTAAGTATCCTCTTATCTTTTTCAAATGTGGAAAAGTAGGTCATATGCTACAAAATGTCCTCATAAACATGATAGTGATGATGAAGGAAATTCTAAAAGAAGGGTATACAAAAAGAAAGGGACCAATAAGAAGAACTTCTTCTCTAAGAAAGATGAGTCTGATGAGGATGAATTTGTAGTCATTAAAAGGAAATCAAATGAGGAAAGTGGCCATGATGAAAGCCAAGAAACATTATTCATGGCATTCACAAATGAAGATGACTCGGGGCTAGAAGGAAATGTAGATGAACCGTTAATAAGTGTCGTTGAAGAAAATAAGAAATTATGGAATAAAATCATTTCTCTCAAGGTAAAAAATGAGGAAAAAAGAAGAGAAGATCTCTTGGAAACAAAGATAAAAGAAAAAGAAGAGACTTGCGAAGAACGTGAAGCCGAAATAGTATCTCTGAGGAAGGAATTGGAGAAAGTTAAAAGGGTTGGAAAAGCTCTCAAATACTTGAGACTATCCTTAAAATTCAAAAACCTAAACATGACAAGTCTGGAATAGGTTTTAAAGGAGAGTCATCAAGCACTAAGAATAGTGCGAAAAGCTATGTCAATGCACCTTCCAGCAACCCAAAAGAAGAAAAAGTATGTCATCAAAGGTGCATCCCAGATCCAAAGAATGAAGAGAGAATAACACCAAAGAAGAATGTGGATTCGAATCATGGATACTACAGCAAATACAAACCAGTATCCCATCAAAGGCCCATCTCAAATCCAAAGAATGAAGTGCAGGGAAAATTTTAAGAAGCCCCCCTAAATTTATATGTATAATAAATGGGCGAATCTCCATGGAATATAGGAAAAATGGAAGACGATTTTATAAATAATATAATATGTATATATAATTTTTTGGCGAATCTCTCACCAGTTATGGCGAATATTTTACTCAATTATAAAATTTTGTAAGATCTTGGTGAGTCTTTCACTAAATAATAAAACTTTGTAAAGTCCTAGTGAATCTTAGCATTGTGAACTCTTAGATAATTTTTTGAAAAAGTATAAAACCATATATGCCAAAAGCCACATGGTGGAAATATCACTGTATTTTTTCACATTTCAACGACATGGAACTTGTTTATAAAATTATAAAAAAGCCAACCAAGTCCCTTATAATATGTAGGTAAGCTTATAACAGAGTCTGATACCTCTACTATGCTTGTCTTCATTCAAGTGTCATAGCTACTATACTTAACACTGTGAATCACAACTCTCTCAGAACTCAACTCTATGGTGTAATTAAAACCTTTGGAAATTGAATCTGATAACTCTATAAAAAGGATTAGTGAAATAGAAGCTTTTGTGAATGAGCCCACTAACTATCACTGCTTAAAAATCAATCTAGACTATGAAGTCTTCCATCTTGATCACAATCATGCTCACGATCAAGGGAGTGTGACCACCTAGCCTGACATAATGGCCATCATAGCTTCCAATAATCAAAAACCACCTTGCAAGGACATCCTAGCTCATGTCACATGAATTTTATTCATGAATCTTAACTGATATAAATCTTATAAAGATAATATTAGAATCCTCTCCAAATTCACTGTTAATACAAGGGTAAAGGAAATTTTCTAGCTCAAGGCACTAGCCAATACCAACTTTGGTATTTGTGACCCCTTTGTGGGGATGCACCTACCCTGTCCCTTGGGTTTCTGCCTTGTAACATAGTTCAAGGATCACAAGACTTTCCAATCTTCCTACTCCATTAGACACACTTTATATGCTATACATAGTGAGTGGAAAACAAGCATTATAGAACACACAATTTCACAGAAGGAAGAAACATCCTAGCTAGTTCAATATCAAAATCTTAACCACTGATTAATAAAGAATAACAAGTAGTGTAATGAATTCTTCCGAGTTATTTATTTGCAAGTTGTAAAGAATGTAGTGGAATGGAAAATATTACTTAGGCAACCCTTCAATATTTTCTACTAATATGTCTGTGCATGTACATATGAAATTAAGAGCATTGTTGAATACAAAGTTTCCTTTTCTCTCGCCTCCATTTTGAAAAATTAGTGTGAAATCAGTGTCACTTTGAATCTCCTTTCCTGTGTGGATGTTTTGACAAATCAATGTGAAATCAAAGTCACTTTGAATTCCCTTTCTTGTGAGGGATCACATCCATAGTTGATTAGTAAAAGATAATCTACTATATATTATGTTCAAGAAACTGACTGCAATCTACAGTGGAAACGAGACCTCAATTCTTATTCTGAATTTGAATATCTCAGGACAACATAAGAGATAAAAATGCATATGGCCTTAGTAGCTAGAAAACAATCACTCCATCATTACAATACCACCTATATTTTGGCACTTAATCTAAATAATGGCACTAGTTGCGGTGCTTATTTGCATTAACACCATGGAAAAGAAACAACAATGTTTCAAATCACACTTACTGGAAAAGTTGTAACGTTCCGAGAATATTTAATGATAGCATCTGAACCTCCTAGCTATGGTAGGGAAACTAAGGAACCCAAATCTTGGAAGATATATCATACCAAATCTGAGAAAAAAATAAAAAAGGGAAAAAATCAAAATCTATAAATCAAGCAATTAATTGTTTACCAATCAAATACAATTCCTTTAACTAACAGTTAAATTGTGGTGATATATTTAAATATTTAGTAAGAGGGGAACTTGAAACCATGGAATATTACCTTTGTCATTACTTTCATCCCCCAGTGACTAAGATTACAAATCAATACTTATGGAAAAGATTGTAAGAAATTCTGTGAAATAGTAAAGCATAACCTCTATTTTCAAGCAACAAAATCAAGGCATTGTTACATCAAGAGCCATAATTGATACATAATAAATGAATCAAGTCCTTGTATTGCATAGGCTTGTTTCACAACCTCTATTTTCTCCATAACAAAATCAAGACATTGTATGTGGTTATTGCCAAAAGGAAATTGCGTTCTAGTTTAGAAGAGGATCTTATCAAAAGACATGGATTTATTCAAAGCTACAGAGCCTAATGGGTTACTGAAAAATAAGTTGGAATATGGGATCATGATACTTAAATTGGAAAAATATGCTTTCCTTTTAGAAACATTGCAGTTATACAATGCTTTTTAAAAGCATTAGAATTTGAAATTGGGCCTTTCTATCAAGACAAATTTTCATTAACAGAATGTACTTTTCTACCTGAAACATTGTAGATATCCAAGAAAAACTTGAAAAGCATAAGAGAACTTAGCATAATGTACTTTCTTTCCTTCCTTAACATTCTTAAAGAGTTGAGGTTCCCCAAGTCATCAGTTAACTTTCAAAGGAAATGGCAATTAGTAATAGTCCAATTCACAACTAAAGATGTGTCACAAATACGAGGGGGCATCTCCTCCAAATCACAAAAGTGCTCCAGGTTAAAATCTAGCATTATTGGAAGTTTAATGCTCGACTGGGTGTTATTGAACCCAGACATTTTTCCAATCTTCACTAAAAGCTTAAAGATAGCTTCTCTAAGTTCTACATGACTTTACTATGCTCTTGAAGTGGGGGCACATGCAGCCTCTCCAAGTGAATAGTCTTAAACTAAGTGAAGATAAGGCCGATAGATCATTCCGTGTGGATCTCTTTAACCCATAATTGAATACTATGTCTCTCTTGAACCCATAATTGAATACTATTAGGACTTTCAAACTTTTCATGGAACTCAAAAATGTGGAAGAAAGTATTTGCTTCCAGAAAAGAGTAAAACTAAAGCCTTTGCTTGAGGACAATTGATGTCACACCACTAATACTTCTCCATGGAATCTATATAGGTAAACCACAAATGCAAAATTCCATCAGAATATTGTGTTTATTGAATACACAAATGAAATCATTGCATTTATTTAAAATATCTTTTGAAATCAAAATTACCGAAATTACATATCGATAACCTAGTGGGTGTAGGATAAAATTCACCCGTGTCATTCACAGAAAGCATGAGAAAAAACCTAATACTATATATAAAACCAAGAAAAATTCAAATTCATCACTTCTAGGGACCTCGTAACCACCCTGCCAATACACAAGTATGTTCCTGTTTGCAGTTAGAAAAATTACCCAAATTACAATCTGTTTACTCCAGCCTATGTTGGAAAGTTATAGAAGATGTATGACTCCACTAGCTATGTTGGAAAGTTATAGAAGGATGCAATCAATCCATTCCTTTTAGCCCTGGATTTGTTTCAGTTTAAAACAGAAGTATACAAATATACTTGTCCAATGTCTATGCTTTAACCATTCACCTTAAGATGTTTTTACAATATAATTTCCTAAGTCTATTTAATATCTTCATTATCATAAAAACCAACGTATATCCATCTTAACTCCACATCTACCACTCTTAGGGGGATGGAATCTATTTATCCCTCTGAACACTTGGCAGACCCAAAATTAAGATGGATCTAAGATGATAGAATTCCCCCTTTAAATAGTCTATGCTCACATGAATACCATGGTATTACCATGGGTTAATACCATGGGTTATCATAAACGTAGAGCTTAAAAATTACTATTAGTAATTTATAAAAATTAATAAAATTAATAGTTGATTTTTATTTTAACCAAACTAAAATGTTTAACATACATTAAACTACAACATCCATTTTTACTATTGATCCACAAAGCCCCAAGAGAGATCAAATACTTTTTTACTCTATGCTAGTTTGCATATCACGATATTTGATACCTCTAGGGGCTTAGTAGATCCAGAGTAAAGATCGATCTACACGGGTTTAATTCCCCCATTTAAATAGGCTACATTCCAGGTGAATACCATGGGTCAATACCATGTGCCATTTTGGTGAATACCATGGGTCAATACCATGCGCCATTTTTATTTTTATTAATACTAATATTATTAGGGTTAATAATGTTTTTTGCATGGTATTAATAATAATCTAGCCCATGGTATTTGTCCCATAGTATTTTTCCCATAGGTTTCACCTAAATATAACACATTTTTTGAGTGTTCGTAAATATAAGGTGACTTATGGAGTAAATATAAAAAGATGTTTTATTTGTTTACCATACCTCTAGTTTATTTATATTTTTATTAATTTACCATACCTCTTTTACAAATATGGTATTTGGCCCATAGGATCACTTAATAAAACCTCTTTTTTGAGGCTCCATAAATAGAAACAAGGGTTATGGACTAAATATAAAAAGAGGTTTTATTTATTTACCATACGTCTAGTTATTTATATTTTAATTTATTTACCATACCTTTAAGTATAAAAAATGTTTATTTATTTATCATACCTCCACTTTACTAGTAAGTACAAAAAGACGTTCTATTTATTTACCATACCTCCACTTTACTTATTATTTTATTTGTTTACACCCTTGCATGTATATAAGGTGACTTATGGAGTAAATATAAAAAATGTTTTATTTATTTATCATACCTCTCATTTATTTGTATTTTTATTAATTTACCATACCTCTTTTAAAAATATGGTATTTGGCCCATACGATTCACTTAAATAAAACTTATTCTTGAAAATTAGCGCGAATGGAAGGTTGTAACTCCTAATTTCAAGCGCTAAATTTACCTTTTTTACCCTCTCCCTTAAAATAAGGTGGGTTGTTTGAGGTGATTTGTAAAAATGTACTATGATACAAAATATTCGCCCACTAAAAATTTAAAACCCCTTAATTTCGCAAAAGGGCGAACATTCACCCCTAAAATTTTCCATGATGAAACGGGAGTAATTCCAATAAGGAAATTGACTCAAACCGTGGCTACTAAAACAGGTACAAAACATCTTTCTTGGACAATGTTTTCATTGTAAAAACTTTGGTCATCAACCCAGACATTGCATGGCTCGCAAGAGTAAAACACCAAAGCTAAAGGATCAAATAATCAAACCATATGGCCCCAAAAGGCAGAGTCAAATGAGAACCTTCAATTCATTTGATCCCTTGACCAAATTTGGCTACAATAATGGACACTATGAACAAAATTGCCCACTCAAAATGAGAAAAGAAAGTAGTGAGAATCGCATCATGGATAAATGTGGCTTGGCTCTATATGATCAAAATAATGAAAACCATTGGTTTGTGGATAGTGGGTGCTCCAGACACATGAGAGGGGATAAAAGTAATTTTTTCTCATTGAGAAAAAAGGAAGGAAATGTGTCCTTTAGAAGTGGATCTGGCAGAATTGCGGGAAAAGGAACTGTTACCCTCATCAATGGAAAAGGAAAAGCTCAAGATGCTCTGCTAGTAGACAAGCTCAAACACAACCTTCTGAGTGTCAGCCAAATCTGTGATCAAGGACATAATGTTGTCTTTAGCACCAAATACCATGAAATAAGGAACTCTTCCTCAGGGGAACTTGTGGCAAAAGGGGTTAGAACACCAGACAACATTTACATTCTGAACAAGATTCAAGAAAATAAATGCTACCTGAGTAAGACAAATGAAAGTTGGTTGTGGCATAAGTGACTTGGACATACAAGTTTCAAAAATCTGATCAATATCAGCAAGATTAAAGTTGTACGAGACATCCCAAGGCTATTCAACCCAAATCAAGGAGTATGTGGTCCCTGTCAACATGGAAAGCAAACCAGAACTAACCACAAGATCAAGGAGCTCTCTACATCAAAGCCCTTGCAGATCATCCATGTTGATTTATGTGGAGCAACTAGAAATCAGGCACTCCAAGGAGAAAGGTACTTTGTTTTATTTGTTGATGACTATACTAGAATGATGTGGATATATTTTATAAAATATAAATCTAAAACATTTGAGTGTTTTAAGAACCTAAAAGCACTTGTAGAAAATGAAAAATACTCAAAAATTAAGTGCCTCAGAACAGATAGAGGGGGAGAATTCACATCAAAAGAATTTAATGAGTTCTGTAACATACATGGAATTAAAAGAGAATTCTCTGCTGCCAGAACACCCCAACAAAATGGGGTAGTTGAAAGAAGAAACCGGATAGTTCAAGAAATGGCAAGAACAATGTTATTAGCAGCAGACTTGCAGCTAAAATTCTGGAGACAATTGGGACAGTTGTCTATACCTTGAATCGAACTCAATTAAGACCAAATTGTGAAAAAAATCCTTATGAATTAGAGAAAGGAAGACCTGCTTCAATAAAGTACTTCAAAATCTTTGGAAGAAAGTGCTTCATAAAAATCAATAATGGCTCACCAGGAAAGTTTGATTCTCGGGTTGATGAATGGATATTCCTTGGATACTCTACACGGAGCAAAGCCTACAAGTGCTACAATCTTCGACTAAAGAAAATAGTGGAAATCATTGATATAAATATTGATGAAGACCTTCCAGAAAAAGAAATTGAAGAACATGAATATGATCCTCTCATTGAAGAAGAAGAACCTAAAGAAGAAGAAATAGATCAGGAAGAAGAAGAAGAGGAAAAAGAACCACCTCATACCCCTTCAAATATGAAGTTTCTCCAGATATATCATCCAGAAGTGAAGATTATTGGCAATAGAGATGAAGGGATGCAAACCCAAAGAAGGATGATAATTACAACAAAGAGAAACGTTATTGCTCTTCTATCCATGACAGAACCAGAAACATTTGCACAAGCAAGGATCCTCATTGGATAAAAGCCATGGAAGAAGAAATGTCCCAAATTGAGAAGAGCGAGACATGGGAGCTAGTACCTCGTCCAAAGGACAAAAACATAATAGGAACCAAGTGGGTGTTCAAAAATAAAATGAATGAAGAAGGACAAGTTATCAGAAATAAAGCAAGGCTTGTCTGCAAAGGCTATTCAAAAATTGAAGGAATTGAATTTGAAGAGACATTTGCACCAATAGCTCATATGGAAGCTATCAGGATGTTCTTGGCATTTACATGCTCAAAATGATTCAAAATCTATCAAATGGACATAAAATCAGCATTTCTAAATGGGGAACTCAAGGAAGAAGTCTACATGGAGCAACCAGAAGGGTTTGATCTAGCGAAAGGAAAAGACTTAGTCTGTAAGTTGAAAAAGGCATTATATGGGTTGAAACAAGCTCCCCGAGCTTGGTATGCAAGATTGGATCACTATCTACAACAACAAGGCTTAAAGAAGGGAGTGGCAGGGAGTAATCTCTACATAAATTCGAATGAAGGTAAGCTACTAGTCACACTTGTTTATGTTGATGATCTTATTTTTGCTAGCAATAATGATGAAATGAGCCATGAATTTTCTCAAAACATGTCAAGAGAATTCGAGATGTTAATGATAGGAGAGTTATCTCACTTCCTTGGACTACAAGTATCTCAAACTAGAGCAGGATTGTTTATATCTCAAGCCAAATATCTTAAATACATGCTTAAAAGATATGGAATGGAAGATTGTGCACCCATGAGCACACCTATGACCACAAATTGCAAATTGAGCAAAGATGATGACTCCCCTCCAATAGATGCAACTCATTACAGGTCAATAATTGGAGCCCTTCTGTACTTAACTGCTACAAGGCCCGACATAATGCAAGCAATAGGAATGGTGGGAAGATTTCAATTTGCTCCTAAATAATCCCATTTGTTAGTTGTAAAAAGAATTCTTAGATATTTGAAAGGAACTCTTGATTTCGGTCTTTGGTACCTTAAGATCTCAACACTGACTGTAACTGCATACATCGATTCTGATTGGGCCGGAAGTGTGGATGATCAAAAAAGTAGTAGTGGAAATGAATTCTTCCTAGGAGACTATTTAGTATCTTAGCTCAACAAAAAACAAACATCCATATCATTATCCACAGTCGAAGCCGAGTATATAGTTGCAGCAAACTATTGTACTCAAATACTATGGATGAAGGAAGCTCTAAAAGATGTCAACATAGGTACAGATCAAAATTACCATCTATTGTGATAACGCAAGTGCTATTAGTCTTAACAAAAATCTAGTGATGCACTCAAAGACCAAACATATACCAATCAAGTATCATTTCCTTCATGAACAAGTAGCTGAACAAAACATCATCTTGGAATATATCAATACTAAGGAGTAGATAGCTGATATTTTCACAAAACCTCTTCCTTGAAAATCATTTGAACATCTTCGTCAAAAGATGGGGGCTATTTCTTTAGCATCACTCAAGTTCATTCTTAAAGATGTTGCAAGACAGGGGAAGCAGTTCTACAAGGGGAGCAGTTCGACAGGGGGAGTCTGTATGCATTCCTTTGCCATTGATGTCAAAAGGGGAGAGAAGAAGAATATTGCCATCAATAAAAAAAGGGGAGATTTTTGACATATATTGTCATTGATGTCAATATGGAAATATTCAAGGAGACAAGAGGAGAAAACAAAGCCATCAGAGGAGCAAACAGAGCTATCAGAGGAGCCAAGAGGAGCAGACAAAACCATCAAAGGAGCAAACAGAGCTATCGGAGGAGCAAAGAGCAGACAGAGCCATTGAGGAAGCAATCAGAGCTATCAGAGCCATCGGAGGAAGCAGACAGAGCTATCAGAGCAAAAATGCCAAAAAATACACTATCGGGAGCAATAAATGCCACAAAAGGGTTAGTAGCATGAATTAACACTATCGAAGGCCAAAACTCATATATATATATATATATATATATATATATATAATATATATATATATATATATATATATATATTTATATATATATAATATTATATATATAATATAATATATATATATATTAACACTATCGGAGGCCAAAACTTACATATATAAGCAAATACACTATCGAAGGCGAAAATCATAGGTGTATTGGAAATTATTATAGGCGGAAGTTTTAACTCTATCGCGTCCATAGAACCCATATAGCATCACCCCTATGTATTTACTTTTTTATAGCTGAATGCCATTTACACAAAGAAATCACGCTAAACACTTAGCGGATTCAGGAAAGCGGACTTGAAATTTATGCACAGGAGTGTTGAGTCTTATCGGGTCCGAAACATATTATCGCATCGCTATAAGTGAGTGGTCTAGGTTAAGGTCGAGACCTAAACCTTTGCGATTTGCAATTTCCGACATATATCGCATCGACACTTCAGGAGCAGGAGTTATAAAGTGTTAAGTGGCCCATTGCAATCGTCGATAGCGATTAGAAATATCGCATCGGACCTCCGCCAAGGGCAAGCGCCGATTGCGATGAATGTTGCGGACCTGATGCAACATTAAATTGACTTAATGCTATATCACGTCTGCCATGTCGGAAGTGACCATTGCAAGTTATAAAGGGATGTCGCGATATGCTGTGACTGTCGATTGCGATTACACTGCGGACCCGATGCAAGTATAGATGAGGGTGCAATAAATTTGAAGTCCGCCCTTTTATCGTTTTGGTCGTTATTTTTCATATGTTCCCGTGTATTACATTTGTGACCATAAAGAGGCAAGCCCACATTACCTGAGCATCCGACCCTCCACTGTTGATCATCCCTTTGTAGATCCAATGGCCTACACATATTTCGGGTGGGCATATATCTCGAGGAATACCCACCTGAAAAATCGGTATCCTCTTCCTTCCCGCTACTATGTGTCGCATGTTGAGTGGAATGAGAATCCATCCGCTTAATACCAGTTCCTGCTTAAGGCCATTCTGAAATACCACTTGTGGTATAAGAATAATTGCATTGCACGGAGTTTTTTTGGCCAAAATGCTTATGATAATAGATCCGATAGTTTAGGAGGCCTGAACAAAAGCTGGTTGCGATTGTGATTGGGACGTGGCATGTCCGTTAAAAAATACAGTCTCTATATATGCCTATTATCATTGAAAAAATGGGGCTTTGTTATAGTTTTTTAACATACAACGATCGAAAAGCCAAAAAGTCGAATGGAAAGCCAGTTCAGAGGAAACCGAAAAGCCAAATTCATGAAGAAGAGGGAAGCCAAAGGACAAGCCAGCAGAGAGGAAGATGAAGTGAGCATTGAAGAAGCTGAAGAGTCGGTGGGAAGTAGAAACGAACAATCAAAGGCATCAGGAATACAAAAACAAGAAAAAACAAGGAAGTGTGTGTGAATAACCAATGTTAGAGGAAGACGAAGTTCAGGTAGAGGCAACAGAGGCAGTAGAGTCAGGAGAAGCAGGAGAACAGGAGTGAAGCAGAAGCTCAGCAAGTTTGGGAGCAGAGAACAACAGCGAAACAATTTATACCAAGTTAGGGTTGGAGTCCATGGGGTTGGAGCCTCAGAACTAAAAGGATTGGAATCCTTGAGATTTGGTGCTCCTAAGTGCAGAACTATTGCTTAGCAAAACAGAGTTGGTGCTCTGGAGGTTGGAGCCTCACAAAAGTCCAAGTTGGTGCTTGGAAACTGATTGCAACTATTTTTATATTGTATCTATTTCATTGCACTATTTGTGTTAATAAAATCATTTATTCCAACTATATATTTTTGTGTTCCATATATACTTGTTTTGGTGATAAAAAGAGAAATAGTAAGAAATACTGATTCACCCCACCTCTCAGTATTTCTAACAATTTATAGCCTCCATCAAGTGTGAATGGGTGTCATTAAAGGCAGGCCAATATGACTCCTTGGAGGGCCAACTTGGTTAACTTGGAGACAAAAATACACCTTTTTTTTTTAAATACAAAATTCTTATTTTGCAAAGGCCGTGAAGAACATGCCTTTCATATTTTCCTTTTGACAAAATAATAAATAAATTTATCTTTTATCATGAGTGTAACTCATCTTTACAAGTACAAAATTGTACATTATGAATACCAACCATAGCTACAAACTTCAAGGAACTGTGGGTCATTCAATTGAATATGAGGCATCAGATGACCAAAATCAAGATGCAAAATGTATGGTCAAATTATATACATAACAAGTGTGTTTATGAAAAGAATTAAACTAGAGAGCCACGGTCACTGAATTCGAAGGAGGAGGTTTCGATGATGGTTCCTTTGCAGGTTTCAATGGTGGGTCTCGAACACCAAAGAGGTAAGTTTAAATATTTTGGGGTTTGGGTGCTCTTGGTTGGTGGTTGCGCCTTGTATTCCATGTAACCCTCTATGGGTGCTTTACTTTCTTCAATTTTATTGTGGTTGCAGAGCTGTTGTTGGTCAAAGTTCGCTGGAACATAACCCTCTGTTTTGTATTCCCCACCGTTCAGGTCTAACTATAAGTTATTTTGATAAAACGAAAGGTGTAGACCATTTGTGGTCACGAGAAACTTGTCGGGAGGATATGGGTCTGTGGGTCAAGCCTAGCAGCCTCATTAAAAATAGAACCCTTTGTCTTTTGTCAAAACCCACAAAAATTCAAGGGGTTAGTAGTGGTTTTCAAGGAGGGGAACGACAAAAGATCCCGAAGGTCTCGTGTGCTTGCTGCATTCACAAAGAAGCCGCCGAGGTTACGGCTGCTAAAGGTTAGATTATGGAATGGAGTCAAACTTCTTTGTGTTCTTCCAGATGTTTTGTCCATCTTTGGTCAACAGCGGTCCTCCTTTCTCCAGTTTCTAGGAATGGTGCACTGAACCCCCGAGCAGGTGGCATTCGGATGGACGAGCAGCTATTAGACTATTCTACTGACTCCCTAACCGCTGAAGACATCTAGGTCAATTTCTCTCGACTGGTCCCTACATTGACTTAGCTAGTGGCAACCAGTTTAGCGATCACAAGGGTTGAGGCAGTTATTTGCAAATGGAAGATATGGAGGTTACAAATCAAACCCTAGAGTCACAACCATTACTGGTAGCTTCGGAGGGTATTTTTACCACAGAAGAGGGCCCAGAGTCACCTTTCTTCTTATCCCTTCTCCTTCAGAACTAAACAAATGGTCGCAAGCCTTTTCGGTAGGAACAAATACACAAGGAGGTGTGGGCTCTTCAGGAGAAGGGACGAGTGGTCTTCAACCTCCTACACAAGGGTTGTTCCCTGAACAGCTAGGCATCCTAGGGTCTGCCCCTTTCTATTCGGCCTTCCAACCAGTTGGCTCCACCCCTCCATCAAGCTACTTCATAGGCATTCCTAGGCAAGATCAAGAAATGGAGGATATCCGCTCTCTAGACTCCGAAGACATTGGCCTTGCGGAAGTTGAACAGGTTGCCAAGATGCTGCCAAAGCGACCAAAAAAATTAAGAAATTTGAAAATAAGAGAAAGGGACAAGCGTTTAATTTTTGGTGAAGGCATTACTATGGCACAAGTTTCTCTAACTGAGAGCACTATGTTAGTTGGAAGGGTAAGAGGCAGAAATTATACCCCAATGGGACTGCGAAAGTGGACGGCAGAGATTTGGGGAAACCTTCTCCTTCAACTACCAGGGATTCTCTCACTTTCCCGTGGCTGGTTTGCTCTGATATTTGCCCACCCGAATCAGATTGACTAGGTTCTTACTTGGTATTGGCACATTGAGATGACCCCAGTGTTGTTGAAAAGATGGTCGCCGATGTTCGACCCAGAAAAGGAAAATCATGGAGCTGGCCCAATTTGGGTTCATCTGCCTGCTCTCCTGCTACAGTTTTGGTGGGAGGAGATATTCAAGGTAATAAGCGATGATTTAGGTGTCTACTTGGATCATGATAGAACTTATCAAGACACAGGTTGTCTGGCGATGGCACGTATTCTAGTGCATCTAGACACCAGAGAAGGATTGGTAGAGAGCTACCTGCTCCAGATGGGTGACATTACACGTCGGAAAATATTGGATTGCGAAGGCATTCCTTTTTGTTTTCAGAAATGTCATGAAGTGGGGCATCTCTATAAAGATTGTCAAATAGTTTTAAGGCCAAGCTAGATCCTGGCCAAAACGCTAGTCTCATCCTCCACTCAAACTTTGGATTCAGAATTCCCTTCTGCAGTGGACATCCAAGAGACTACTCTGCCCTCTATTCAGGAGCTACAGCAGGCCGCTTCACATCAGTCCGCTAGGTCATCAGAACCTTCTCCAGTTAAATCCCAGTACAAGGATTCGACATTTGCAAGTATTCCCTTCTCCTCTCTCCCTCATTTATCTCAAGCAGTAAAGGGTTATGTTAATTTAACTATTTCTATGAGTTTTGTTGGTTCTCGAGCAGAGGTTAATATGTTGTGCTCTTCGGTTTGTCTGATCCCCTCTGCCCCTCCTTCCCTACCTTCCCCAATTACCCATACCTCTATGGATCGGACCACTCGCTCTCATGATGACAGTCTGCTTTCAAGTGGGCCGCACCAATACTTCCTCTGATCCCTCCCTGCTGCACCTCTGTCAACTCTCGGTTTGGACATTGACCCCCGCCCCCCCCTCCCCCACATTATTTGTCTCTCTTTCAATTGTAGGGGTATAGACAACCCAGACAAAAAGCTAGCTCTCAAGAGACTCTACCTGTCTAAAAAACTGGATGCAATACTCTTACAAGAAACTCTGAGAGAAGGACTACAGGTCAATAAGCTTTTATTAAGTTTTCTTCCGGATTGGGATTTTCACTTTCTGGATGTGAAGGGCCGCTCTAGTGGTTGTGCTTTGGGATTTAATAAATGATCCACAAAAATCCTCAATGTCTGGGGAGGAGAATGTTTTCTTGGGGCTGATATCATATTGATGGAGTTCAACAGAGCTTTTAGGATTATCAATATTTATGGGCCTTATCAGAACAGAGAAGTCTACTGGAATAGGAATTTGGAGGTTGATTTCATGAACCAAGAGAATATAATCATTAGTGGAGATCTAAACTTCTCTCTGGGTTTAGCTGAATCTTGGGGTTCCCGAGGTCAAAGCCATCATCTCACGGCCTTTTTTGAAAATTTGTTGGACTCCCATGACTTTCTGAATATTGACCCTGCAAATTTTAAACTAACTTGGAGGAACTGCAGAATGGGGGCTGGAGCTCTTGCTAGAAGGTTGGACCATTTTTTGATCAAAGTCCCTCTCATGGCAAGTTTAAATTTGTTTCATCAATGGGTGGGGACTAGTGGGATCTCTAATCACTCTCCCATATTTTTGGAGCTCAAGGGTAACTCCTCTAAACCCCCGTCGCCTTTCAAATTCAACTCTTCTTGGCTACCGGAGCCGAGTTTTCAGAATTTGGTCTCGGCTTACTAGATCCACTGCTCTCAAGAAGAGCTCTCCTCTCCTGGGGAGGTTTTTGTGAAGAATTTAGTAGCCTTAAAAGAAAAAATTATATTCTAGGCCAGAGAAAAACGAACGAAAGATGATGAATACCTCCAAAGGATTGAATTGGCTCTCTTAGCATTCGAAGAATCGGCCCCCAGTGGAACATCCTCAGCTAACCAAAAGGCTCAGTTGGTTCAACTTGAAACTGAAAGAATTAAACTTCTTTGTTCAAAATAAGAAAACTGGAGACTAAAGAGTAGAGCAATATGACTTCAAGTTGGTGATGAAAACTCAAAAAAAAATCAACAATTTGCAAGGGGCCGGAAAGCAATCAACACAATTTGGGAATTACAAGATATTGATGGTAGGAAAGTGGGCTCTTTCAAGTAGTTGGCAGACATGGGGATTAGACACTTCTCTGATATTTTCAAAGCCCCCATTGGAATAACTCTTCCAAGCATCATCTGCACAGCTGAAGCTCTGCCCAGATTTGTTGAACCAGATGAAATTGAAGATTTAAACTCCCAACTTTCTAGAGAAGAGCTAGAAGCGGTGTTGAAGTGCTTTAAAAATGATAAGAACCCGAGGCCAGATGGGTGGTCGGTTGAATTATACAGCGCCTTTTTTTAGTTAATTGGAGAAGACCTCCTCCAGACCATAGAGGAATGTCGAAGATCAGGCAGAATTTTAAAGGCTTTCAATTCGACCTTCCTGGCCCTTATCCCTAAAACTGACAACCCTTCCTCTTTTGACGACTACTGGCCCATTTCCCTTTGTAATAACATTTACAAAATCATCTCAAAAACAATTGCTCTTCATATTAATCCCCTTCTCTCCTAAATGATATCCAAGGAACAATTCGCCTTTCTCAGCCAACACTAGATCCATGAAGCTATTGGAACCGCTCAGGAATCCCTTCACTCAATCAAAAAGCTCCATAAAAAATCAGTCATCCTAAAAATTGATCTTTCCAAAGCCTTTGATCGTGCCTGTTGGTCCTACCTCCGGATTACACTCACCCACATTGGCTTTCCCTTTGCTATCATCAACTAGATCATGCATTATCTTACTTCCATCTCCTACAGTATTCTCATCAATGGAGTGGCCTCGAGGTTCTTTCATGCGGAACAAGGTCTTAGGCAAGGATGCCCTCTTTCCCCGCTGCTCTTTCTTCTCATTATGGAAGGGCTTAGTAGGCTGATTAAAAAAGGAAGAGAGGAAGGCTCCTTGGCTAGTGTCTGGATCTCTGATATGTCATCTCTAACCCATCTGTTATTTGTAGATGATGTTCTGATTTTTTTAAATGGATCCTTTCAAGAATCTTATGCTTTCAAGTCCATACTATCCCTTTTTTGAAAAGCTACAGGTATGGAGCCAAATTTTTTGAAATCAACAATTATCATAGTCACCTGTCAGCCGAATGAAGCAAGATTTGCCTGCCAACTTTTTGATTATGCGAGACAAGACCTGGATGTTGGCCTAAAGTATTTCGGTTTCATATTGAAACCAAAAGGTTATCGCATAGTGGACTGGGCTTGGTTTATTTCTAAGATTGAAAGCAAAATCAACATTTGGCAACAACGTTGACTTTCTAGAATAGGTAGGCTCACTTTGCTCAAATCAGTTCTAGAAGCTATACCAATTTATTGGATGTCGTTGGCCTGGATCCCTAAATGCACCTTCAAAAGAATTCAACAACTCTATTGTCGTTTCCTCTGGCGAGGCCAAAGCACTGGTAGAACTTTTGCCTGGGTTTGTTGGGATCGCATTGACAGCCCCAAAAAACTAGGACGCTGGGGCATAAAAAACCTATAGTTATTCGCTAAAGCTTTGGCTGAAAAATTGGGTTCGAAGCTTATAAAATCCAAAAGTCTTTGGCAAGAAATTATTTTCTATAAATACATCTATCCGCTCAGTTTTGGATTGGATTCATAGCCCCTCAGTTCCTACGGTTGGCTCCTCCATAATTTGGAAAGCAATATCAAATTCTCTTTCCCTCATCAAGCGAGGTCTGGCCTAGAAAATTGGCAATGGAGATCAAGTGCAGATCGGCCTGGATGCTTGGAGTGGCTACGGAATGCCCACATTCTTCCTCGGCCTCTTTGTAATTTCCTGCAGGCCTCTGGCATCACCCACTTAGCACATATAGCATTCGCAAATCAGGACAATTTGGCAAAACCAAACATGGATGGATCATAAAATGCTCAACATCCTAGATGTTTGGGTTGAACACTGGCAGAGGTTCATCAGTTCGTTAGAGGAGGCCAATGTTTGGATCATCGATAATCATGATGTCCTTATTTGGGTGATGGATCCCCTTGGCAGCTATTCCCCCAAAGTAGGTTATGCGTCCTCAATGGTAGCTAGACACTCTAGAGATATTTCTTGGTGGTGGCGCCACCTTTGGAAATTAAAAGCCCCCCCCGCCCCCCCCAAATCCAGGTTTTTCATGTGGTGCATTCTAATGGACGAAGTACCTACTGAACTAAAGATTATGCGTCATGCAATATGTGGTCCCTCCAGATGTTGTCTGTGTATGCAGCATGAGGAAGATATTACTCACTTATTCCTTACCTGTCCAATATCAAAATCATTTTGGTTAAGGATCCTCACTTCACTTAATTTTCATATTGATTCGTCGGGGCAAGATATTGAAGCGGCTTGGCACAGATGATGGATGAAAGCCAATTCACAAAAAGTTAGAAGTCTGCCACTGCTTATTTGTTGGGGAATCTGGTTAAATAGGAATAAATCTATATTCATGGATGCCAAACTCGATTGAAAATCCTCCAGTACTACGTTTTTGGCCATTTACAACTTGCTCCTGAAGGACCCGGATAGTAGACCCCCTCGGGTCATTACCCCAGAAATTATCGATATAAATTCCCCTTGGGGTTATTTTGATGGATTAGCACAAGCCGAACATTGTGGGGGCACCGGGGAGGGGGGGTGATTTTGCATATTGATAATGTTGTGTCCTATAGAATCAAATTCGTCCTAGGCAAAGGCACCAACAATTATGCCGAATTGAACAGTCTAAAATACCTTCTCCTTTTTGCAAGAGAACTAAATTTCCAAAAGATTCATATTTTTGGAGACTCACAGCTCACTATAAACTAGACAAATGGAGTTAATCATTGTCACTTGCACACACTCAGAGATATTCTGACTGATATCATTTCTCTAAAGTCTCAATTTGATTCCTTTGCATGCTTACATATATACAGGGAAAGGAATGAGATCGTTGATCGTCTTTCCAAAGAGGTAGCGCAGCTGAACAGAGGTCAATGGCAGATTCAAGAATTTAGGGAAGGCACTTTCTACAATTATTATCGTCGACCATTCATGGACATGAATGGCCCCTCATTGAATGATCTCTCGATCATCCAATTGTTTTCTCTCCTCTCCTTTTTCTATGTACATATTTTGACTTCTTAGTTTTTGGGATAGAACTCTGTTTTTATACTTTTCCTGAGGCTTACTGGACTTCACCGAATATTATCAATTTACATCATGATGGTTTTTGTAAAAGCTTATAATGACTTTGAACTGCTCCTTTCTTGTGACAACATTTCATACATGCAAAATTATACATGTAATTTTCTTATCTTATTAATGAAAATTACGCTTTTCCCAAGCAAAAAAAAAAAAAAAGAATTAAACTAGAATAGGATAAAAATTAACTCATCAAGTGAACAATTTAACTATTACAAGAAACACTAAAAAATAAAACATATTGAACTTTGAATTATAGTTTCGTAGAAGGAAACTCCAAAAACCTCCAAAATTTTATATAATTTACATAGATTTACAATTTAGTAAGTTTTAGAAACCCTAAAATAAAATCACAATACCTAAAAGTAAAAACAAACATTATAAGAAATAAAATCCCATAAATCCAAGGACTAAGAAGCATTATAGATTATAAACCTTTTAATAGAAAATCTAGAAATGAAAGGGTGTCATAACATAAATGGCCACCTACAATATCCAAAAGTCCACAACCAAACTTGTAATTTTGCCTCTTTACTTCAACACAAACAAAACATAACATATTAATAAAACAAAATAAAGAAAACATGTATTCATGATAAAATGTTCCAAAAATACACCTCGCTTTGAGCATTCAAAATTAATTTAAATAATAATTACATAACCATCCAAAATTTTCAGACAAAAATATAGCAATTCATATATTTTCAAACTGTGTCATTACATCCCTCATCCCATCTTATGTTTTCTTCACTTCTTTGGAACTTCATGCTCCCTCTAAACTCAAACCAACCATCCTCCCTCTTGACTCCAACTAACCAAAGTCAAATTCTAAACCCAAATCCAAAAGAAAAATAAACAAAACCAAAACAACACAATAACCACGCCAAAACAGAAACTAAATTAATCAATTAATTTAAAGAAACTATTTAAAAAAATACACACATATAGAATTTAAGGTGGAAACAATTGAGTAATTAAGTATGGCCATGCTTTGAAAACAACATAAATAAAAATCAAATCAACCTATCCAACAAACCCCAAGATTGGTTAGTCTCTATCATCTCATTTTTTTCTTCGATATAAAAAAGGCCTAGTATCTCCAATCTTCTTCTCTGCCAACCTCATAAATTCCACTTTCATCTCCCAACCATGAAAGGCCAATTCTCTCCAACAAAGTCGCACATGTCATTGTTCTGCCCATTCTTTATAGTAAGTAACAATGATGATATCAATTTTTAATGATTTCAATCTTCAATCTTCTTCTCCTCCCAACCAAAAAAGGCCCATCATCTCAATCGTCTTCTCCAAAAAACTAAAAAACTCTGTCTAAACTATGAAAAGGCCAATTTTTTCCAACAAGTTTGCAAAAAGTGTTTTGTTATCAAAGGCATAATATCATCAAAGGCACAATAACGATATTAGATCGAATTTTATGAATTTCATATGCATTTCATGCTTTTAAGTTTTTGGATCTCTCAAATCCATCAAGTTGGCATATTACAATAAACACATTGTGCCCAATGTGGTAGTTCAATTTTATAAAATTTGAAATGTGGCTATCAAGTTCAATAAATTTTAAAAACGTTATACAAATTGGTTTTTGTGATTTTTTAGTCTTATCTTGCATGTCATTTACAACCTTGACACCTTCTTTCACATTGGTATTAAAAACTCTCACAAAAGACACATATTTCCACATTAATATTAAAAACTCACAAAAATGCACAATTTAAAGCAAAATTAATTAAATAATAAAAATAATTACACAATTTAAAATAAATTATTTATTCAAGTGAAAAACCCATATCATGACATATATTGCAAAGAACCTCAAAATCATAATAAACACAATTTTTATTATCATATCAAATTACAATCAAAATATATTTTTTTTATCATTAAAAAAAAATATTATTATATAATAATTAAAAAGATAAATTATAATATTTAAATTATAATATTTTATATTTTAATAAAAAATTGATATTTATTTGGTAAAAAAATATAAATTTAAATTTAAAAATATAATTTATATCATTTATAAATTTATTTTTTATTTTCTTCAGTTTTATTTATGGTATCCCTTTTATCTATGATCCCTCTTTCCACGTGGATATTGAAAATTTTAACAAAATGCACATCCTTCCACCTTGGTATTAAAACCACAAAAAAACAAGATTTAAAGCCAGATTTATTAAGTAATTAAAATAAAGTTTCGTGCTTTTTTTTCCTCCACAATGGTATTAAAACCACACGAAAACAAAGTTTAAAGCAAGATTTATCAAGTAATGAAACTAGATTCTCATGCTTTTTTCCATATATTGTATCATTCAAAATTAAGCAATTTATTTGTGCATTAAATTGTATGTGAAAAGCCCATTTCATGTCATGTATGGTATAGAATTTCAATTCCATAACTAGCCATAATTTTATTGTCATAAAAATAATAATAAATTAAATTTTTTAATAATAAATAGAAACATATTAAGAATACTAAATTAAAATTTAAATACATTGTTTATCAATCTAATTGAAAAAAATGTTAATATTGAAAGAATAAATAATAATAATAATAATAAATTAAAAATTTCCCAGATTCGAGTGGTAACTACAGCAATTAAGTTGACTAGATGGAGTGATGGCGGACGGGGCAGCCACATGGCCCTCTGCAACCTTTCCAATGCCACCCTGAATGACATTCATGGAACCTCGCAGGAGCCATTTAATGCATGCACTAGTCGAGGCAGGGCCATTACCCACTTAACCATGGAGCCGGATAACTTTCCTGTTATTCTGCCACTGATTCACTGTGTCTGCCCTCTGCAAGCAGGAGAGCCAAATGAACGCACCAACACTAGCTGCAGATGTTGGCTTTCACCATTCCCACACCAACCTTTGCAATTCGGCTCAGTGTAATTTCCGCACATAGCTCTTCTGTCAATTCCTCTTTTGCTCCCGCTGACTTTCTCCCTATTCACATATCCACCATGGTCCGCCATCGTATGCGCAGCCGACGTGGTGGCACGCGAGGCGGAAGTTCTCGTTCCCCTGCTCTGCCTAGCCGTAACTCCGCTTCCCCTGCCTCCTCTGCCGAAAATCCCCACCAGCACAGTTTCACAGGCCAGTATCCAGATACAAGAAGTGGCAAAGGCAGAGCCAGCCTCCACAGCGCAAGCCGTGAAGCTGCAGTTGTTCGCACCGCAACCTTTCCCCTGCCTCCGCATCCTGCTCCTCACACCATGCAGTTTCGGTTTCGTAGATTTTTGAACCACCCGGTTATAGTAGCTATTGTCTCAATTTCCATTACAGAAGAAACCGAGCAGCATGTTCCCCTGGATGTTAGAAAATTATGTATTACAGAGCAATGGGGCACATAAAATATTGTAGAAATATAAACACAAAAAACGCATAAAACAAGAGAGACACAGATATACGTGGTTCACCCAGTGTGAGCTACGTCCACCTCGAACAACTAGTCTTTTCTATTATCCAGCGAAATGAAGAGACACAACCTACAGCAAATCCGTTGTAATATCCTCTATCTATTTTCTCTCACAGTCTCACCTCTCTGCTTCTAGCTCAGAGAATACACATATATTACACAGACTCAATACAATACCCTCATACAAAGAGAGGGGTTGCCTTCTAGGGCAAAAAACCTAAACCAAACATAATTTCTACCGTCAGATCATCCGCCTAATGAATGGCCCAGATTCACTAGAAATTACTATACTTTTACAAGGCAAATTTACATCTATTTTTAGCTTCGGGGGCGTTTCCCCTGAGCCCCTGTCGGGGGACCGCTGGCCCCCGGACCCCCC
>APFE031230030.1:0-107314 GCA_000404065.3 Pinus taeda
CCAAAAACCCTGACATAAGTAAACATTTCTTCCCTGAACCATCTTGCGACAGTGAGGATGTCTACTTCTGCTTCAGGCGAGCATCTCGGAGGGTCTTTATCGTACAAAATTATATACAAGGGCAACATAAATCCATGACAAATTTGGTAGAAGTATGGAACAAACTGAGAGTCCCATAACTCTTTGTGATAGACATGGATGGGTAGAGGGTCTTATGTCGTCCACTTCCAACCCATAACAGGAAACTTAGAAACATAACATATTGCGTCCATTATATATGTGGAAAGGTAAAAAGGAGGATAGATCCTCTGAGCCATAGCTCTTTTGGACCGGTAACTAACAATGGTTGTGACTAGGTTATCAGACAAAATTTTGGCCCAATCTACAATGGTAGCATTTGTGGAAGCATCCAATAATGGTAGCCACTCGGATGAGAATTTGTTAATATATGGCATTCCAAATATTCTACAGAGCATGGCAACAGCAAAGCAGTATGGAGAGGTAAGGGAACCAGTACTGTACACACCGTGTTTATCTTTCTTCAGCGGCTTGTCTCTCCTAGACCAGTCTTTGGTAGTTTCTGCCAGGTCTGGATTTTCTTTTACAAATTTCTCTGTAAACTGTCTATTGTAGATTGCCTGTGGCTTCGGTAGATGATACATGAGCTTTAAATCCTGCACAGTGAATGAACCAATGAGTCCTTGACCATGAACTTTGAACTGTCTATTTTTTATTTCTGCGGTATCCAATATCCATTTGACCATGTCCGTGTATGGGAGGATTCTTGGCCTCGCTCCCATCCGATGTAAAAATGAGCAAGCTAGCTCTGTGAGGGATGCTTTAGAAGAACTTTGTGAGCCTGCAACAGCTGTAACCTCCATTACTCTGGGATTCTCCTCTTCGAGCATATTATACATGCCTTCCCATGTAGCTATTCCCGCATCTCTGTTGCAAGCCGTGTCTGTATACAAAGGCGCCATTTTCTCTTCTTCAAAGCTCGGGGCTTTGCTTTTCTTTCCCATCTCAGCCTGCGTATTGTTTTGTATAGTCCTCTACTCTCCGTGCCTGCAATTCACAAGTGTGGTGAAAATGAATGACAAGAAAGGGTGATGGGAAAGTTTTAAATGCCATAGACATACCAAATATACCACCTTACGTGAAATGTTCTTTGAAGAGCACGCACCCATATTCTATTAATAACTGACAGCTAACTCTTTTATTAGCATTTAAAGCGCATAACCATGTGTCAGGTTATATAAACTACTTTTCTTTAATAATGAGCTCGAAAGATTTGCAATGGAGCGATTTTGTGATTTGCTATCGCAACATCACAGATCGCAACATTGCAGATCGCAAAATTGCAACTTCGCAAATCGCAACATTGCAAGATTGCAACATTGTGAAATCGTGATATCGTGATATCGCAATGTTGCAATATCGCAATATCGCAGATCACAGGAATGTTATGTATGATAAATTTTATTAACCTTTTCCCTGCGAGATACGATCTTGCGATCGGCGCCATCGCACGTTGGCAGATTTTTGAAGTGTTTAAGTAAGTTATGTTGAATGCAATGTGATATTTGGTCATTATCTTTATCTCACGAATATTGGGATTGTGTTTGTGAGGTGGCATCCCGCTATTTTCTTGCGATGTGATTTCCCTTGATAAGATAATTTTTTACCTTATCATAAACTTAGATTCTAAGAGTTTCCAAGGGGGGCTTCCTAAGCTTATGATGGTAACTTTATTTGAAAAAGAAATGTAAATGCTACTTTAATTTCTTTGGATTTAATAACTAAGGGTCCCCCCTTATTTAGTATTAGCAGTAATACTAAATAAGGAGGGGGTTTGTTGGTGGCCACAACAATGAGTGAGGCATGGATGTGGATCTAACTAAGATCCAAGTCATTCCATATTGGCCAACGCTGACCACTCAAACATAGCTTTTCATCTTTTTGGGCCTTGAAATTTTTTATCGGAGGTTCGTGTTGGGATTCTCCCATATCACTTGGACTTTGAGTCATATTACCAAGGGCAAACTAAAATCAAAGTTTTATTGGTTTGAGTCCCAATAGAATGTGTTCTTTGAGTTAAAGTGTTGCCTCTTCTTTACAACGGTACTCATATTACCAGACCTGCAGTAACCATTTGATATAGAGATAGACACCTATGACTATGCTATTGGCGCAGTCGTCACCCACCACGGGCATCCAATGGCCCATCATAGTGAGACACCTTCCGATACAATTCAGAAGAACCACACCTATGATAAAGATATGTATTCCATCATGTAGGGTTGCCCGGAAGAATTACATTCCAGGGAAGGAGATTGCCATCCACACCGATAACCAACATCTTCAGTTCATACAGACACAAAGGAATTTGCATAACTATTTCCATCAAAAGTGGTCGACATATCTACAACAATTCCATTTGAATATTAAACACAAAAAGGAAAGCGCCAATCATGTTTCAAACTACCTCAGTCGACCCCCAGTTGTAGTGCTGACTAATGTTCTCAAATTTTATGGCCACGACACCTCTGGGTGGCCACAACTATACAAAAATGATCCATAGTTCGCCTCCATATACCATATGCTAGTAGATGACAAGAAAGTTCCTGATTTCCACCTCCAGGATGCAGTATTATGCTACCTATGCCACCTTTTTGTTCCTTCAAGAGAGTGTGCCAAAATTATTTGGGAGGCACACTATAGTTGGGTTGTAGGACACTTTGGTGTGGCGAAAACTATGCTCATACTAAAAAAATACTTTTGTTGGGAAAAAATTCAACAAGATGTTGAGAAATATATATCATATATTGAACTTATTGTGCCATCACCAAGCCAACCATTAAAAATCAAGGCATGTACACTCTTTTGCCTACTCCTAGCTAGCCTTGGGAATCCATCTCCATGGACTATACGTCTGGCCACCCTTCTGCCAAGCATGGTAATGATTATGTATTTATGGTCATGGATAGATTTTCTAAGATGGATATATTGGTAGCTTGCAAGAAGAGTATCACAACAGAGGACACTGCCAAACTCGTCTTTGAACGAGTGTGGGTACTTTTTGGGATACCATGTATGATCATATCAAATCAAGAAAACAAGTTCTCGATCACATTCTAGTCAAGCCTATGGAAATTATTGGAAACCAAACTCACCAAGTTGACTGCAATCCATCCTCAAACTAATGGTCGAACAAAGGAAATCAATAGTATGATAGCGCACATACTCTACATGTACAACTCCAATCATCCACGAACCTGGGATGAGAGCCTACCCTAAGTGTAGCACAGTTGTAACAGATCTCTCCATAGCTTGACTAGTCGCAGTCCCTTTCAAGTGGGTCTAGGATTTCAAACATTGTGTCTAATTGATGTTGCTATGTCTCATGTGACAACATAGATAGAATCCACACATGTACTGTCTAAGGCTAATAAAGCAACCAGATTTATTGAACACGTCAAGCACATCTGCCAGTAGGTTCATGACATCTTGGAGAAGTCCAATGCAAGTACAAGCAGTGACATGATCAACTTTTGGGAAAATTACTGAGAGGTAGGGGGTGTACTAGTATTTTAAAACTCACTTAAACCTTTCTATTTCGTATTCATATTCTTGTATGCTACTATCATTAAGTAAATTGGCATATGTATGCGACTATGATGAAGGACAACCGCATATATCCAGTTAACTAATTTTTCCATCATTTGTTCTACTTTAACCAGTGTATCATTACTTCATTAGCCTTTAATTAAATAGTAACCATCAGCGGTAAGAGTAGAATAAACCATCACACATAAGAAACACATGACCACATGAGGACACCAAGTCTTTTAAGTGGAAACCTAATGTGGGAGAAAACCATCATTGTCATCATCTTTGTATTCATCTTTTCTTATAAAGGAAAACATCTTACAATCTTTTACTGGTGCAGATTCATACCCGTATGTAGTCACCTACCTACAAAAGGATACAATCTTCAATCGTTCTCTAGCACCCAATGAAATGCAGCTCCAACCCTTTGAACTCATTTACTGACACCCACCAGATGGGAGCTCCAACCCATTGATCTAGTTCACCAAATACCACTGGAAGGAAGATTTGAATTCCTCAATGAAGGCTTCAACTCTTAGCACCTCTACAAACCACATTTCATAATATTTCATATTGGATCCACCTTATCCAAAACATTAAAACTGTAGGCCACTTTTCATCATATTTTCATACTGGACCCACTACCATCATTTAATCCCAATCCTAAATAACAATTCTGAAATCAATCATTGTATCAAATCACTCACTCATTGAACCAAATGAATCATCAAAGAAATCACTAAATCTTAATCAATCAATAGAAACTAAACCAAGATAGATCATATCAATGCACAACTACTCAAAACATAGAAACCAACTGCTATTGCTGCAAACCCTAGTCAACCATATGTCAGAATATATACATGACTATTCTAAGTCATACCCACTCATGTATGCACTTATCCTTAAGAGGACCTCTCTATAGATCTCAAAATACTAAATAACTGAGTCTAAATCATTGTCATACTGAATCAATCATTGAAACACATACTAAACCCATCACATATCACTAAACTAGATACAAATAATCACATTGTAGCATTATCCCTAGTCAACATATCATTCCATAAACAAGTCAACCCAACCAACACAATCAAACACATATTCTCATAAGAGATACGTCACTGGAATACAACAACAAATGCAACAAAATTGATCAGACATCATTAACAACTCATACTGTAAACCCCTAGCAGATGTGCGTGACTCTTATAAAGCATATCGACATATGTATGCAGTTATCATTCACAACACCCGCATAGAGATATTTCCATACTGCAAAATATACTTGTGACCACCCAGCAGAAGAGCAATGTATGTACGTGACTTCTCATTATTAAACCCATGTGCAATTATGTAATCACTAAGACATCTGCAACAAAACATATGTCAATCCCAAATCTCGACATGCAAATTATTATAGACACACATCATAATATTATAATCATAGATCTATCAAACCATAAATAGATTATTCAATATGTTTCCATTTTAGATCTATTAGATCCGATCCATCTCCATTCTCCCTTGTGCACTCCTATTTCAGATCAAGTCATTCATAAATAATCCATTACATTTCACACCCTAACACTTGATCTCCATATAATTATATAGTATAAGCCTTATCCAATACCTTAGGCCAATCCTTAAGTGATGTCAATGGTATTCTTTGACAGGATCAAATATCCATTGTCGTGCTCAATACTATGGGCCAATACCATGTTAAACACCCCTGTATTCATAATACCATGGTGCGGAAACTATTGAATTTGAATTCTCTCCATCATACATGTGTATGTACACGACTTCTTTTTACAAGACCCGCGTATACTTTCCTAAAATTTACCTTTATCATCTTTTTGTCTTTGAATTGATATTCCTTTGTCCATCTCACCTATAGCATTTGCAATATAATTATGTTGACATCTTTATCAAGTAGGTTTCTAACAAGGACAACCTTTGTACATTAGTTCTATCATGCTACATAACCATCATGTTAACATCTTTATCAAGTAGGTTGCTATCAAGGAAAACCTTTGTCTATTCTTTCAGTCACACTGCATAAGCATCATGTTGAAATATTTATCAAGTAGGTTTCTATCAAGGACAACACATTAGTGATAATGCCAACAATCTCCCCCTTTGGACTTGATGGAAACCACATTGGTGTTTGGTCAACATCACCTATAGATACCTGTAGATACCTGTAAATACGTTTGTAGACATACCAAGCTTCTCTCCAAGCATTCTTCTCCAAACATAAAGCTACTCTCCCCTTTTGACATCAATGAAAAAGGGCTGACCAATGTTGAATGAATAATTATTTTCTCTTTGTAGAGAATATCACTGTAGATATGATCTGATGAGTATGAATACTAACCATACTCCCCATGAGCATATGTTGAATCCACTAAAAGGTTTTCAAGGAAGTCCATGAATTTATGACTCAACTAAATATGGTTGTTCTTATCACCAAGGACTCATGCTTACATCAATCACCCAACACTTTGGATTTACATATTTGACTCAACATTACATCAAATGCCCAAAATAATGGGATGACTTGACCTTAATAGTCTCAACATGACTAAGTATTACAATGATTACATCATAGGTCTTTACATGACCTTTACATCAATAGATAGATATGAAATTTATGACCAAAAATAAAATACCTAAATAGTGAGGTAGCAATACCATGAGAGTGTTCAAGATCCCGCATCATCATCATGTATCACCAACATATAGGAGAAACAATGACATCATCATAACATTAGGCATGGTGCAACTTAAAGCAACATAACATAATCAACTTCTTAAGCAACATACAGTCATCACCCAAAGCATCACCAATGTGACCAAATATTGCAAGCATCAATATGTGACTAAATATGCAATGTCTCCAAGCATCACCCAACAATTATAGTAGTATTATATCAATAAACATCCTCTTATCTTCATGTAACCTATATTTTCCTCATAGGTAGCAATACCATTCTCTTGGCCCATTATCTTCATGAAAGAATAATTATCACACCATAAAAAAATTCACCAATATGCAACTCAAGTAACTGTCCATCATCATCAAGATAACCTATGACATAGAGATAACAATATGAACTCATCATCATCAACAAGATATAAGACTATGCAATCAAGATTTGTTAGTAACCCATCTCCTTGATCTCATATTATTAAGATCAACATTCTCTACATATGAAGAGCCATAATCCTAAAGAAACATACCATATTTAGAATAACATATACATGTATAATCACCATGTAACATATGTGGGAAACAAGAACAACACTATAATCATCATCCATAATTATACCATATGCAACCGATGCATCATTGAAGATATAATGACTACATCAACTAAGTAGTGAGTGAAATTCATCATTATCAACCAATGTTAATAAGTACCATCCTAGAATTAGCTCCACTAAGTTAAACTATAAGACATCATCATTATTAGTGATAGAATAACAACATACGTGACTTTGGCAATATCTACACATAATCATGCAACAAGGAATTCTCAAAAAATCATAATGCCAACAATGCACCATTAGAAGCATAGTAGATGCTCCCCCTAAACCTATGCCAATTATTCACTGTCTGGTTTGGTCATATCCATCTTCATCAATCAGTAAATCCATAAAAAGAACCAAAGAAACAATGTCATATTGCAGCAAATCATAAATCATCATAAGGCAATACTACTTCTAAGTAGTATCTAAGCATTAATAGAATGTAACCAACCAATGTCAGAACTAGAAAGCTAACTAGTAACTAACTGAAGCATATCAGAACTTATCCCTGGGTCCGTCCCACAATTTCCTCATCTCAAATAAACATACGCAACTGTCTAGACCAAAAATCGTGTATATACACAATTGTCCTTTATGAGATCAATGTATAGAAAGTAAAGTGTTGAGCTTTCATAGCCACAATTCCCCCTAAGCCTATACTACATTTTCCTATTTCATTGTTACTACATTAGATGCATTGTTAGTAATATAAGTAATATCAATACCAAATAAACATGGGAATCATCATCAAGATATATGTATAGCTCCCCGTGAGATCATACATCACTGATCCCGAGGACCTCATAATAATCTCCTACTTTTCATGAGGTCATGTACCTAATCACTTACATAGTCACTACGAAAACTATTATTTTAAGAACAATGTACTGTAGTAGATATCATCTTCTTTTAATTTGATTATGAATCCTCCTCATTTCTGTGAGAATTCAGTTCATTAAACATGTACAATTTGTCTGGATTTCTATACAATCTTGCTATTAATTTTCTAATTTCTTCATCCATAACCTTGCATTTGGTTGATTTAAACACAAGTATATTTCCTTTATCCACCATTTTGCCTACACTTAGAATATTCTGCTTTATCCCTTGAACTAATAAAATCAACTGCTCCTCTATGTTTATTGATTCTGGTTCTACCTTTTCCCATAAATTGTTTTGAGCACTATTTCCAAGAATAACCTTACCATCTTGGTTTTTTCTATGAGAATAAATCTTACTCTTATCTCTAGTCATGTGATGAGAGCATCTATTGTCTATGTACCATTCATCTTCATCTTCAAACGAGCATAGAGAAAGACCACACCTTATTTGTTCTCCTTTCTCCTTATTATGAAAAATGTTGGCAGATCCATATTTCTCAAGTGTTTCAACATTATCTTATTGTTTTCCATGTTGTCTTTGGTGATTCATTGGTTTCTTCCTGCATTCTTTTGCTACATGTCCAAACTTGTTACAAGCATAACATCTTATATGACCAAAAAAGGGAGCAGAGGAATTATAATATTTCTATTTCATGTTCCTTCAATTGCAATCAATAGCTTTGTGACCTAATATGTTGCAATAAAATAATATAGCTTAAAGAAACCTAAGTACCTGGGGTTTGATGATGTTTTGTAATTATGACATATAAAACATTCAACATTATTGATCAGAGGAGATAATTGATAAAAGTCTCTATTATTGGGAGCAAATGATTTCTTTTGAAAGTTCATCTTCTTTGGATGTTGATCTGGTTGACTTCTTATCTCTTTGACAGGAATTTCATATTTCATAATGTTATATTTCAAGATCCTTATACAAGCTTATGAACTAGATTCTCCTTTTACAATTTCATGAAAACCAAGACCAAATTTAATGGCGGGAGATATTTGACTACTAAAAATATTATCCAAAATCTTAATACTATCTTGAAATCTGAAATGTTTATCCTTTTCTTCTAATTTACCTTTTAGAATGTTTACCTCAACCTCCATTCTTTGGTATTGCTCTTCCTTTTCTAGATATTGCTTCTTCATTCCTTCTTCATGCTTTCTTCCTTCTTTCACTTGCGCCTTTAATTTGAGAATATTTTCCTTCAGCCCATTCTCTTGTTCTTCAAATGATTGAAGTAGCTCTTCATTTCACTAGTATGATTTTTCAATATCTTCCCTTAGAGAGACGTTCTCAACTTCAAGACCTTCACGATATTGTTTAGATTCTACAAAAACATTTACTTATTTAATATGATCCTTGTTATCATATGCCTGCAAGTTAATTTTAAGATTAATAATATTTTTCAAAGAAAGATCAAGATTCTTTCAAGATCAAAAATTTCTTCTAACATGTCTTCTTCTGAATCAATAACTCCATCTGACATAACAAAGGTTGTTTTATCACCATGTTCATCTTTTGACACATTAGAAATAAGATTACTTAATAGTTCTTTTGATGAACAACCTTCCTTTAGTTTTTCTTCATGGATTTCCTATAGCTTATCCCATACCTCCTTTGCAGTTGCATCATGCATAACCCTATTTAATGTTGAATCAGGTATGCTATTAATGATGTCACTTAATGCCTTACTGTTCTTTTACACTTCTTTAATTGATGGAGGAATTTTTAGTGAAGCCATTGCATACTAAATACCACACA
The DNA here is from genome assembly GCA_000404065.3 of Pinus taeda. NCBI lineage: Eukaryota > Viridiplantae > Streptophyta > Pinopsida > Pinales > Pinaceae > Pinus > Pinus taeda. Next base: position 9,577 of record APFE031230030.1, read on the forward strand.
TCAAGGTTCATTAAATTATAATTCATCTTTTCTTTCCATTGTTGATGATTATCATGGCTTAGCATTGGTACACCTTCATTTTCCATTGTTTCTTACTTGCCTTGTTCTTCTACTTCTAGGGTCATGATTTTAAATCTGTTTTCTCTTTAGAATGCTTACTTTATGTTGGGTGTGGAGCCTAATTATCTTATTTATTCAAAGGGATTTCTACATTGGACCCCAATTCGTAATGGGGCGACAACGTCGCCTGTTTTTGCACTCCTCCAGGGGGGTCTAGCGGGGGTGATTGCGATTCTTTAGAGCCCCAACTTGGCAAGGGATCGGGGGCAGTGCCCTCGAAGCAAAAAATAGATGTAAAATTTCCTTGTAAAATGTTGTAATTTAGTAGTCAATCTCAGTCGTTGATTAGGCAGAAATATGTCGGTAGAAGTTATGTTTAATTTAGGTTTTTTTCCCTAGAAGGCAACCGCTCACTATATATGAGGGAATTCTATTGCAGCTATGTAGATGTGTATTCTAAGAGTGAAATAGAGAGGAGATTGTGTGAGAGCGAAGAGGGAATTACAATGGATCTGTTGTAGGTTGTATCTCTTCATTTTGCTAGATAATATAAAAGGAAGGACTGGCTACTTCTCCATGGACATAACCCAAATTGGGTGAACCATGTATATCTATGTCTCTCTTGTTTTGTGCATTTTCTGTGTTTATATTTCTACAAAATTTTATGTGTTCCATTGATTTTTAATATATAATTTTCTAACAACTGGTATCATAGCTGAAGGTCTATCTCGTTGATAAACTTGTAGGAGAGAAGGGTTCCTGGTTCGAGTGGGAGCAATGGTGGAAGATGGTAGGTTTAGGGTTGAATATTTTAATGGCCAAAACTACCAGTTGTGGAAGATGTAGATGGAAGATTACTTGTATCAGAAATATATGTACTTGCCATTGAGCGAAAAGAAAAATAATTTGATGAGTATGACAGACATAGAATGGTATATTCTCGACAGAGAGGCACTTGGAATAGTACAGTTGTACCTAGGGGCGTCAATAGCTTTTAATATTTCGAAGGAAATGACAACAAAGGTTTTAATGTCAGCATTGGCCAAACTATATGAAAAATCCTCAGCCTCAAATAAGGTATTTCTTATAAAGCATTTATTTAATATGAAGATATCAAAAGGTAGATCTATTGTTGATCATTTAAATGAATTTAATACATTTACCAGTCAGTTAAGTTCTGTAGGGGTAACTTCTAATGATGAAGTTAGGGCTATGTTATTTCTATGCTCATTACCAGAAAGTTGGAATGGTTTAGTTATGGCCATTAGTAATTATGTCTCTGGATCTAGTACTTTAAATTTTGATGATGTTGTTGGTGCAATCCTTAGCGAGGAAATGCGACGGAAAAGCTCCATTGAGACATCAAGTAATGCTTTGACTACAGAGACTAGGGGAAGAAAAATGGAAATAGGAATGAGCCCAAGATATCACAGTAAGTCAAGGAAAGGTAGATCCAAGTTGAGATCAGGGATAGTGTGCTAGAAATGCGGGAATAAAGGACACCTAAAGAAAGGCTCCAAGTCTCGGAAGGGAAAATAAGGAGACGTGCAACAAGAAAACAATCATGAAGTGAATGTCACAGGTGATGTGTTGCAAGATGATTTCATTCTTTCATTCTAAAATATTATTGTTGCCTAGGTGGTAGATTCAGGGGCCTCATTCCATGCCACACCTGATATGAAACATTTTCATGATTATGTTCAAGGAGATTTTGGACAGGTTTGATTGGGTGATGATAAACCCTATAAAAGTATTGGAATGGGAACAATTTTCATAAAACAACAGAATGGAAATCAATGGTTGTTGAAGAAGGTGAGGCATGTTCCAGATCTAAAGAAAAATCTAATTTCAACAAGGCAGTTGGGAGGTGAAGGCTATGTAAATACTTTTACAGATAAAACCTGGAAGGTCACTAAATGAGCCCTGGTAATAGAAAAAGGAGAAAAGTTTGGTACATTGTATTTATGCAAATGTATTTCTAATTTTGTTAATTCTTTAACCTCTACAGGAGCAGATACAACATTGTGGAATCATTGTCTCAGGTACATGAGTGAGAAGGGGATGTAGATTCTTCACTCAAGAAATCTGTTGCCAGGTTTGAAGCATGTTGATTTGGAATTCTTTGAGAATTGTTTTTATGGAAAACATAAGAGAGTCAGGTTCCTCAGAATTGGGAAAGAAAAGAAGAGAGAAAAAATAGAGCTTGTACATACAAATGTATGGGGACCTACTCAGGTATCATCTCTCGGTGGCTCTCGTTATGATGTTACTTTTACTGATGATGCAACCAGAAAAACCTGGATTTATTATATTTGAAATAAATCTGATGTATTTGATACTTTCAAGAAATGGAAATCTTTGGTTGAAAATGAGACAGGGAAAAGGTTGAAGTGTCTCAGAACAGAAAATGGAGGTGAATATTGCAGCAAAGAGTTTGATATTTACTATTCAGAGAATGGAATTTGCAGAGAAAATACAATTCCAGGAACACCACAAAAAAATGGTGTGTCAAAAAGGATGAATAGGACAATCATGGAGTGTGCAAGGTGCATGATATTGCATGTAGGAATGCCTTTACAATTTTGGGCAGATGTTTTAGGTACTTTTGTTTATCTAATAAACAGAGGACCTTCAAGTTCCTTGGATGGTGGTATTCCAGAGGAGGCATGGATAGGTAAACTACTGATTTTTAAAGATTTTTGGTTGTGAATCCTTTGTCCACATTAATAAAGAAATTAGAAGAAATCTTGAGGAAAAATCAAAGAAATGTACCTTTATTGGATATGGTGTTAACGATTTTGGTTATCGCTTTAATGATTATGAAAAACATAAAATCATTAGGAGAAAAGATGTCATATTCAATGAAAAGGTTTTGTATAAGGACGAGATGCAGGAAAAGAAACATGAAAAAGAAAATAGAGAATACATAGTGTTTAATGAGATCACAGAAAAAGTGAAGGTGCCTAAAAATCATAATGATCAATGGTAAAAACAACAACAACAACAACAAGCACCTCAAACACCTGAAAGTGGTGTTATAAGATCTAACAGGATAAGAAGAGCCCCTGAACAATACTCTCCTTCATTATGTTATATATTGTTGATTGATTCAGGTGAACTAGAGTGTTATGAAGAAGCAGTGCAGGTAGAAACCAGGAAGAAGTGGGAGCAAGCCATGAAAGATGATATGGACTCCTTAGTACATAACCAGACTTGGGACTTAGTCAGGTTGCCTACAAGTAAAACAACATTGCAGAATAAATGGGTTTACAAGTTGAAGGAAGAGGATGGAGGTAGAAAAAGGTATGAACCTAGACTTGTGGTGAAGGGGTTTGCACAGAAAAAGGGTATAGACTTTGATGAGATATTTTTTCCTATTGTTAAAATGACTTCAATCAGAACTATTTTAAGTCTAGTAGTAGTTGAAGACTTTCATCTTGAGCAATTATATATAAAGACAACCTTTCTCCATGGGGAGTTGGAGTTATAAATATATATGTAGCAGCCACAAGGATATGAGGTAAAAGGGAAGGAGAAACTAGTGTGCAGGTTGAAGAAGAGCTTGTATGGCTTAAAACAGGCTCCATGGTAGTGGTATCTAAAATTTGACAAGTTTATGTTTGAACAAGGTTATACTAGATGTGACTCTAACCATTGTGTTTATCTCAAAAGGAAAAATGATGGAAACTATATTATATTTTTATTGTATGTAGATGACATGCTTGTTGCAGGATCTAACATGCAGGAAATAAATGTGCTCAAAAGAAAATTTTCAAAATCATTTGCAATGAAGGATTTGGGTGCTGCAAAGAAAATCCTTGGTATGAGAATAACTAGAGACAGAAGGAATAAAAAATTAACATTATCTGAGAGTGAGTCTATACAAAAGGTGTTGAAAAGATCTAATATGCAGAATGCAAAACCAGTTAGTATACTTTTGGCTATCCATTTCAAACTAAGTAAGGAGGTGTGTCCCAAGACCCAGAAAGAAATGGCTTATATCTCTAAAGTTCCATATGCATCAGTAGTTGGAAGCTTAATGTATGCAATGGTCTGCACGAGTCCTGATATTGCACATGTAGTGGGAGTTGTAAGAAGGTACATGAACAATCTAGGAAAATAACATTAGATGGAAGTGAAGTGGATTATCAAGTATTTGAGAGGTACCACAAATCAAGCATTATGCTTTGGTGGTTCAAGCATTGCTCTACATGGATATGTTGATGCAGATATGGCGGGTGAAGGAAAAGGTGCCCAAGGACCTCGATGAGAGAAAGAGCTCTCTGCAGACTCCACTCCTCCCAGACGATATCATTTTTGAAGGAACGCACCTGGGATGAGTGCTGAGCCTGAAGTTCCAAGATTGGGATCTAACTAACCACAAGAAATTCCCTCTCTTGGCGACTGTGTAGCTCATGAAGCCGAAGCAAAACACCACGGCAGGGGTCATAGAGTTGGAGTCGCGCAAGTGGTTACGCAGAGTTGAAAAGGCAAGGTTGTTGAACCTACTCTGGGTGTCGCATTACCATCATACCCCAGTGATTATCTTCATCATCAGGCAGCTAATCTACCGGGTGCATGGTGGGTGTTTTTGGCTGGAGGAGACCATCCCCATGACAAACCACCTAATCCATCGAATTACCTGACTCTCATGTAAAGGAGAAGAACCCACAGACATTTCGGAGGGTAAAAGCAATGATTTGGCCATCGCAAAGGCCATGAAAAATAAATACAAGCTGGAGAAGAAAAAGAGGGGCTACACAATCTCTAGTATCAACAACAAGGCAGTCAAATTTGCGACTCAGATACTGGAAGCTAAGCTCATGCAGAAGTGTCGCGCAGATGAGGTGCACATGCCGGTGGTTGCACTTGTCGAGCAGTGCACAGAGGGGGTCCAGTTTAACTGGTCCAAATTTTTGTGCAAGGAGTTCCTGGAGAATTTCCGCGAGGCACAGGAACTAGGGAAAACCTTCCACTATGCATGGCTTTTGTTGTCCATAGTGCTAGTGGCTGGGGAATTGCCTGAGGACAGCCAATTCCCCACAATTGCAAGGGATCTCATGGAGGCCGTGAAGTACACTTCGCTGTGGGCCACTAAAGATGTGCACCGGATCAATGATAGTAAAATATTCTAGGTGTTCATGGAGATGACCATCAGAATGGGGATTAACCGCAAACCGCAGTTATCACCCACTCTCTACAACAACCTACAAAGTTTCATAGAGTTTAAAGCAAACTTTCATCACATCTACCTCAGGGCATGCAAGGACCCTGTAAAGAACTAGAACAAGCTACCATATATGGCCATAGATGATGTGAGCTTTGACGTACTAGAGACATGGCCACCGAAATGGTGCCACCCAGACATCTCGCAGTGGAAAAGTCTGTTGCGTAGAAAAAGAAGGAGGAGGAAAAAATGTGCATGGTACAGTTGGAGGAAAAGATAAGGAAAGAAGTAGTAGTAGCAAAGGCACAGGAAGCACGAGACGTTGCGCAGACAGCAACAGAATAGCAGAAGGCAGCAAAAACGGAATGCGTGGGCCAGAAGTCACCTTCGCCCAAGTAGGAGCAAGAGATGGAAACAGAGGTATAGGAGGGCAGTGTGAACCCACATACAATGTCAACACAATTGAAGCGTTAGTGCCCGAGAGAGCAGATGGTGCTATGCAAGAAGGTAAAAGTGTCTAAGCTGTCTATCGACTCGATCACCCTTACCGAGGGGGATTTGCATGATATAGGCGAGACGGTGCTAAACATCACCACAGAGGCCCTCTAGAACTTTGCGAAGGAGAATCAGATTGTGTTAGGGACCCTTCGAGTGCATATTCAGTAGTTTCAGGTGCACACTCCTCAGGCTAGTACTCTCTCGACCAGCCTCACAGTAAGAACAACCATGATGGAGGAAATGTGGCGCACTCATACGACTAACACTATAGTGCTATTAGAAGGGGCACTGTTTACCGCAAATGAAGCTAACAAGCCTACGGTCAGTACATTGAAAGGAATAGGGATCAACATGGTTGCACTCCCTCTAGAGACGCTCTATGTTCTGTAGGATGGGATTACTGCAAAACTGTGGACTAGGGAGAGCTGCGCATTGCAGGTGTTGAGAGAACAAAGGATCAACATGGAGCAGTTGAGCTTATATTGCCATGAGGTCGTGTCTCAGAATAGGAAGATGTTACATGTAATCGAAGAAGCATGCCAAATGATCCCTAAGCTAGCCATTCCAGTGGAAATACCGATAGAGGCACGCATCTAGAGATCAACAGCTGGGGTGCGCAAGGAACGAGAAGAAATGGCCAAGGTTTAGTTGGAGTTGAACCTTCTGATAGTAGAGCTACGGTTGAAGGTGCGGCCTTCAAATCCTCCAGAAGTAAGGTAAAAGCGCGCTAGCGCCATTATATCAGGGATGGAGGAGATCAGCAGTGCAGTGAGGAACTGCACCAAAATGTTGGAAGAATCGTTCGAGGTCCTCACCAATCTACAGGAGGACCTGAACATACAATGCTTAGAAATAGAGATGCATGAGCTATAACAGTAGTATTAAAATGTCAAAGGGACCACACAGACAGTGGCCCTCACAAAAAGGCTTGCGCGAATGCAACAGGCCAAAGAGCTTAAGGAGCAAGTAGACGCATCACAATACAGAGAAGTAGTTTTGAAGGCACATGTTCAGCCTTGGATTGACGAGGCCTTCATAATCACAACAATGATTGAAGGCAAGCTTGTGTAGATGCAAGGGATGCAGGAACAAATACAGGGGAGTAGTTATGACACAACAGTCTCGGAAAAATGCATACAGGAGATACAGTAGGTAGCCACTCAGTGTGTTGTCGACCTTGCAGTAATTCGAGTAGAGTTGGGAGGTGTCTGCACAAAGATCTTCGCACTGACAGAGTGACTCGAGGGTGAATCACAATGTTTGTGTTGGGGGCCTGTTGGGCATGCGATCCCCCCAAGGCAATTTTTGGGGCTTAAAGCCCAAGTTTTGACTAAGTTTGATGTAAAGACTCCACGATTTGTGGGCGCGGAGCATGAAGTTATAATTGAGTCATAAGGTTGTCCGCCTTTACTTTTGTAAATGTAGTGTCAGATTGAGAGTTCTACCCATGGTCTGCAGACCATGGGGTTGTAAAAATAGAGTGAGGCTCTAAGTGTAAAAAGAATCATAGACAATGAAGGGAGAAAATCGATCCATGACGCATTGAGTCGAAGTATAGAGTCATGTCTTTGGATCATAAGGTAGGATAAGGCTTTGCAGCTGAGTGCGCAGAGGCCTAGTAGTCCGCAGCTAAGTGCACGGACCCCTGCAGCTGAGTGCATAGGACAAGTTGATTCTGTAACCGATTGAAGAATTAATAAAGAGAAGTTTTACTATATTTCTATGTATCTTTTCTTGTTTTATGCATTGAAGTATATTGGGTATGAATTGCAAGTTTACTAGTTATTTACTACGCGAACTCATATGAATGTGCTGAATAACTGAATATAATATAAGGTATCCTTTTATGTGAAGATAACTAACTGTTATAAGAAGATAAGTAAGATGCGTGGTGTGACTTGGGGAGATAGCTTAGATCGCTACTCTAGCAACACGAAGGCCCTGCAACCCCTGGTCAGGGCTGCACAAAGACAAATATAACAAGGGCGCGAAGGCCTCGCAAGCCAAGAAAATGTGCAAAGGTATTCATAGTTGGACTAAATCAACCCCTTAAACATCTCAAGGGTGCGGAAACCTGGTTCCAGCATCCCCCCATACTGCTTCTGGTGAGACCTCAGTTTGCGCTTTGCGGACTATTTCCAAAAGGGCTAGTAGTACAGGAATTTGTTTGGCTAATTAACTCTGAACTTGGGTCAGGCCCCAACAAGCCAACAATGTAGTTTGTATCTCTTCATTTTTATGGACAATATAAAGCAAGTACTAGTTGTTTCTTCATGGGCGTAGCCCAAATTGGGTGAACCACATATAATTGTGTCTCTCTTATTTGATGTTTTTTCTATGTTTATATTTTTGCAATATTTTATGTGTTCCATTGCTCTGTAATATATAATTTTCTAACACGTCATTTTAGATCTTTTAGATATGATCCATCTCCATTCTCTGTGGTGCACTCCTATTTCAGATCAAGTCATTCATAAATAATCCATTACATTTCACACCCTAACACTTGATCTCCATCTCCTTATATAATATAATCTTTAGAAAATAGCTTAGGCCAATCCCTTAGCGATGTTGATGGTATTCTTTGACGAGATCAAATATATGTTGTCATGCTCAATACTAGGGGACAATACCATGGTAAATACCCCTGGTATTCATAAGACCATGATGCAGAAAATGTACGCAACTTATCTTCATCATACCTGCATATGTACGTGACTTCTCTGCATAGGACCCACCTATACTTTCCTAAACTTTACCTTGTCATCTTTCTGTCTTTGAACTATTATTAATTTTTCCATCTCACCTGTAGCATTTGCATAACCATTATGTTGACATCTTTATCAATTAGGTTTCTATTAAGGACAACCTTTTGTCCATTCTTTTTGTCACATTGCATAACCACCATGTTGACATTTGTATCAAGTAGTTTGCTATCAAGGACAACCTTTGTCCATTATTTCTATCACACTACATAAACATCAAGTTGAAATCTTTATCAAGTAGGTTTCCATCAAGGAAAACACATTATTCATAATGCCAACATCAACATCAGGTGTTGTACAAGTTTTAGGTGGGTGACAAAGTTTGGTTGCATTTGCAGACAAAACGCCTTACCAAAGCCCATCGGAAGCTCATACTACTCTAATATGGGCCTTATACTATTACCAAGGTTATGGGATACAATATTTTTGAGCTCAACATTCCCCCATTATTTTTATTGCACCTAATGTTCAATGTGGACCACCTTTGACCATACTTTCCACCATTATTGTACACATCAAACATTACAAAACAACTCACACCAACAGAGTTAAACCTGGACTACACACTCTCTAGTAGAAGATCCAACTGTATCGGGTTGTCAAAGCTAGCCAACTCCTGCACCAAGACAAGTGGCTCGCCAAGGACCAAGTTCAGCCGAAGTTTCCCCATCTCATGGAGGCACTCAACGCAATGGGGACCATTTCTTCCTAAGGGGGGAGGACTGATCTAGGTGGATATTGGTGGCCACCTGCCTATTCCATTTGGACCCCAACCATTTTTTCTTTCATTTTTTCAATTGCCTTAATTGTAGCACAAATTACTATTCTTGGTAGTTTTTTGGGTCCTTAACTTCTAGAGTCATTTTGAGGCCCTAAACAACATTTTTTTGGATCTTTCTAACAAGGTATCGTGCACGTCAAATGATGATCGTATGCCAAATTTACAACCTCGAGAAGTTAATGTACCAATTTACCCCAACGGGACCCATATTTTTGCCACTTCATCTCCTAGGGTTAGTTTTTTGGATGTTTATGGTTTTCTATGTTTCTAAATAATAAATAGGCCTTTGAGCCTCATTGTAACAATTCAGAGGAATGTAGCCACCACATCTCTTCTTAAAGATAAGCTAGCATCGCTAGAGCTAGTTTATTTCCATTTTGTATGTAACCATATTTCAGTGGTTTGATATTAATGAAATTAAGTTTTATTTTTGTTGCATATTTGTGTTTATGTTTATATATATTCTATTACATTCTTTCATAAGCCCAGATTAGTGGTATCAGAGCACTCTGCTATTTCTCTATTTTTCTTCACATGTCCCCAATGAGGTAAGGGTATAAGAAATTAGGGCTCAAACTAATTGAAGCTTTGTAAGGCGAACCTTGCAAACCTCGATGGCCTCCCATGGCAGAAGAAAAGAAAGAAAAGGGAGCAACAGATCCCCCAAAATATTTCTCAAAGAAGCCATCGAGTGATAGAGGAACACGATGATGGACAAATTGTCCCATATCCTTTGGCGGATGCCCACATGCGACACATCTTCATCCAAAAGCCACTCTAGAGGCACCAAACCCTTCAAGGTACAAATCAACTTTGATATTCCCATATTTTAAGGCCAGATAGATGCAGACATTGTAGACAATCGGCTAAATCTATTGGAAGGGTATTTTTTGGTTTATGATTTTTTCGATAGGGGAAAATATTACTTTTGCACTCCTCATAGCCACTTTCGATGTCAAGGATTGGTGGGAAACCTAATATGAGTAGAAGGATGAGATGGAACTCTCATTGTTTTCAGCCACACCCACTTGTAACTCTTTCAGAGATTCCATCAAGCAGCAATATTACCCGGTTGGGATCTATGAAGATAAGAACATAAAGTGGACCACACTATTGTAGGGAAGTGACCAAGATGTGCTAGAGTTCACAAATATTTTTCATACCCTTTGCATGAAGTTGGGTATCAAGGATTCTGAGTGGCATCTAGTACTCAAGTATTGTGGTTGTCTGCACAAATACACCTAGGAAGAGATGGAGTTCCTAGACATCTCATTTCTTAGTGTCACCTACCGATACACTGTGAAGATCGAGCATAATTTTAAACAAAAGAAGAAAGACTTTGGATATGTGAATCTAAAGTAAGGGGAAGGCGCCCAAAAACCACAAAATGAAGGACAAAGCTAAGGCGGGGTGACCCAACACAACCCGTTGAAGCAACAAGCAAAGAACAACACCACAAAGACAAAGAAGGACACATGAAAATGGTGTGAGTTCCATAATATCCCCACTCACAACACAAGTGACTGTCTAGCCAAGCAGTCACTAGTGGACGAGCTGAAGGCTTTAGAATAAGATGCATGTTCTGACTCTAAGTGAGAAACTGACAAGGGGAATGACAAAGTGAAGAAAATTATTGATGCATAGCTAAACCCCAATGCCACTGGTTTCACCATCAAGATCTAGAATATCAAGCCTGAAGATCCAGAGGAGGGGGATCATATCTTCCACTCACAGATGTGGGTGAAGGGTTTGTCAATGCAATTCATTTTCGACAACGTGAGCCAAAATAATCTCATTTTAATATAGTTCATGAAGCGGTTGGGCCTACCGCCCACACCACACTTGCATCCGTAGACCATCACGTGGCTTCACCAAGGAAGAGATCTTTGTGTCAACTAGTAGTGTCGTCGTACCTATGACATCAAGCCCTTCACGGATGAGGTATTGAGTGGTGTTGCTTCTCTTGAATTTTGTGATGTATTATTAGGTCAACCATACCTTTGGAAGTGCCATGGTGTATATGAGTCGATGCCTCTCACTGTTATCATTTCTTTCGGTAATACGTTACATAGGACACCAGTGGTAGCCCTGCCTACTGCCATCTCTTTAATCTATGCTAAGAATGCAATAAGATCGTCTCCCAGACTAAGAATTTTTTTTTCTTTCTGATTCGCTCTCAAGGTAAGGGGAAGATTGTCACCACATCCATGGCCCCCAAGGAGTGTTCCTCCATGTAGCAGAAGTAGGTGGATAAGGTCATGGAAGAATCCAGGGACATCTTCTCCTCACCCACAAGGGCTACCGTTACATTGTCAGGACAAGAATTCGATGGATATAACTCATAGAGAACCTATACCTAACGCGCCAATATATTGCTACTCCATTCTAAAAATGAAGAGATCAAGCAACAAATTGGGAGCCTAATTGTACTTTTACAGAAGAACAATGGGACCTGGAGGCTTTGCATTAATTGTTGACTCAAATTATAACCTTATAATTTGATTAACATAAATCCTCAACCCAGGGCAGGTAAGCTTATGAGATGCTGCACAAAATATATGCAGGCTTAACACTGTGAGTGCTAATTAATCTAGCTAGTCAATCATACAAGACAAATGACTCTTTCTTGCATCAATCACTTAGCGGCAAAGGCTATAGAGTGGATCAAACATCCCTCTACAGCTCTTAAGATGTTTTATGATGATTAGGAAAAGATACAGAAATCAACTTACAGCAAACTCACAAATTCACTCAATATTATAAATCAAATCTTAAAAAAATGAATTCCACACATCTATAGGAAACTAGTTCATTCCATCATTTGTTGGTGATGTATCAGAAAGAGTGCATTGGCTATAAAAGCAAATTTTTATTACATAACAGAAATAAAATGCATAAACACTAAACTACTAGAGTTGTGAGCAAAGGGGGCCCTCCCTTACTCACAACCCCTTCAAATTAGAAGAGCTTGCTCAACGAAATAGATAGAACATATAATATTGTATTAATCTGAAAAATATATAGTCGAGTACAATCTAATATATAGTATTAGCTGAAACCAACCCAGCAACCCCCTATCATATAAAATAGAACATAATTTATACATTTACAAAAGCCCATATATGGCTCGAAGTAAGGAAGACTACTAATCTAAGCCATCGGCTAACAGTCCTTTAAAAAAATATCAAATTTAGCCATACTAGGTCTAATTTATGACTAAAAGCATGGATTAGATGAAATTCGTTACATGGCTATAGCTTTCCTCCAAATGGACAATGAGAGAAGGTTTATGAATCTGGACGCTATCGTTGGCAGATCTGAAATGACCAATAGGACAACATCCATATGTGATCAGTTCTCCACAAAACCCATGTTCCCGTTTGACTTAGATATTCATGGAACATAGCTAACCTCCGATGTTGCTACAAAAAATACGTGGCTGCAAGAATTCCAGAGTGTTTGCAGGAAATAGGATCGCACAGCTGTTTGTAGGAAATGCGGGCCTGTTTTCGAATCAAAAAAAATATGCACAAGAACTCTAGATTTGTTGGCATGGTAATTAAATAAAGAACAACTAACTCCAAGGAATACTTAAAGTCAAGGTAAAAGATACTTTTTCATGTTAATTTGCATACCTTCAACATACAACACTATTTTGGCAAAAACCTAAGTATTATAACCAAAATAGGGGTAATAGGGGTTAAAGATAGCTCAAAATGGGAGAGGTAAAGTATGGAAAAGGGTGTCAAAATTAGGCAAAACCAAGCCCCAGCATCTCCCCCACACCTAGCTTCTTCCATGCCCCTTATGCAAGCAAAACTGTTGCGTCCTTCCCAAAAAGAAAAAGAAAAAGGAAATCAGTCCTTATCCTTAGCTGCAGCTACTACAACCAACTGATCTACTACCTCTTCCAACTGGTCCAACTTGTTACCACTAGATTCTGTAGGAATCTGACCCTTGTATAATTCATTCTTCTATCTCAGATTATCTATCCTAGCCTGCTTCTCTTTCATAATTCGGGTCGCTTTCTAAACCCACTCCTCATATTCTTTTTGTATAGGCAGGATGTTTTCCTTCGGGGTCTTGTTTTCCTTTATCAGTGCTCTTTCTGAAATGGTGAGCCTGGTGATGATTTCTTCCAATTCCTATAGAGAACGTCTCTTCTGGGGGTTGCTTCCCCTTCCTGATGTCCTTGGAGGGATTGAGGGGAACCAAGGTCCTCCTCTTCTTTTTGTTCTCCTGTTGTGTCATTCCTGCTTCCATGCAGTGGGGAGTCCTCAAAGGACATTTCTTCTTCACTGATGAACTCAACCGACTCTATATTTTCTTTACCTTTGGGTGGGTCGTGATGTTTCTCCTTCTTCTTGTCTCATGTTTCAGGCAACACTTCTGCATCTGCAGTGTCATTTATAGCCATCTGAACAACCTGGCTTATGGTAAATCTTTTCAAAGAGGTGGAAGTGCCATTCTTTAACTTAGGGTGTTTTCCCATAGTCTCCCCTATCACCACCACTTCTTCATCCCTTTCTTCTTCCTTCGCTTGGAGCCCAAGGTTTAGCGACTTCTTCTTCTTTGGTTTTCCTACAGGCTTCTTCTCTGTGGGTTTTGGAGAGTCAAGGTTGTCCCTTCCTTCCTTCTTTACTAGTGGCCCATGAGTCCGTGGATTTTTCATCGATTTTCTCTACTAGTGCTTCCTCCATGGAATCTGAGGAATCAGATTCCTCATTTTCTGCAAAGCAGTTTTCAGCCAAGAACTCCTTCCATGTCCATTTATTTTCTTTCAAAACCTCCACCAAGATGATTTTCACCAGCCCATGGTGATAGATATTTTCCTCTAAATTGGCCCCCCTCTCCTTGGTGGCCATCGACATCTTCATTAGAGTCATTCTCAAGTAATAGGGAAAATTTAACGACTTGTCATAAAAATGGGTGAGGAGCCGAATGTGAAACAAGAATGCAAGTCCAAAGCGACCTTCACAAGTTATGTATTTCTGTAGGAAAAACAATAAGTTCTGATATTTACTTTTCAAGAAATCATGCAAAATTCGCTTACTCTAGTTGGGGTTCGAATGCTCTTTACGTAGGAAAGACGTGCACAATCCCTTGTTGAAACGTTGGTTTTTAAACCAATGTTCTCCCAGCTGCGTAATTCTGTATGTTCGTGTTACCAAACAATCCGTCAACCTGAATTGGACATCCCCAACATGAGCTTTATCTCCATTCAGGTTTAGGGTGAAAGACTTTGTTACATCTGAGTTGTGGCCACTGAATCGCTGGAAAAATGGCAGCCACCCTGCTTTTTCCAATCTAGCCTTACTACAGGGGTTGGCCTCCAGCAACTCAGGCCCTTACGGCTCGAAGCAGACAAGGGCACACAATTTCGACATGGTGAGAACTGGAAGACATGCCACATGCACTTCTTTGAAGATATTGGTTTAAGCTTTGCAACGGGCTCACACGACAAGGGAGGGCTTATTATAGAAAGTTATCAAAAAGCACAGGATTTTCAAGAGACAGGTCGTGATCATGATTATCATCATGATCCAACCTGCAAAAAGATATGGGGAGTACATCTAATGGTCGTTAGCATAAAAATCATACAAATGTTCAAAATTTAAGAATTAATTACCCTTTACCTCAAGTGTCCTATTGTTGGTTGTACTTTACCATTCTTACCTTCCAACAGTCTAGTGCTTTGGATGATGCATGCCTATCCTTGAGATGACTTCATAATTCATGACCTAGACTAGTAATTAAAATATGTTAGTACTTTAAATAATTTAAGTTAATGCTCTGTCTATGGTTTTTGTTTTTCAGAAAATCAGGGTGTAGCTGTAGGAAATGGAACCGTGATTATTGAGCCTTCTAGAAAATCGAACCATGACTTTCGGAACTTCTGCGCGAAATTGGACCATGACTTGCGAAACTTCTACAGGAAATCAAACCATCAATCAACACTTCTCCCTTGTTTGTGTACAATTCACTGCATATGAATAAAGGTGTTGATGTCGAATGTGAAATGAGCTCATTAGATTACCAACCATTAAGGTCAGTTGTTAACCAATGCAAGGCGCATCACCTTTAATGAGAACAAGGACCAAGGTACCCTCATGCATCCTATCGGGTGTGAATTAATGAGTTGTTGTCGAACCCCCCTATAGGATCCAGTAGTCAAGGAGCCATAGTGATTCCCCATTGCTGCTGGTGAGATAGCCTATCATTAGGGCATGCAAGCTTCAAGGAATCATAAGACTCTGATCTTGCACCCAAATAACTTGTTGATGTTGATGGGCTAAGATTGTTGGAAGGAGGGCCTTAAGAAATCCCACATTATTCCAACACGAGCAATCTAGATTTAACTAAAAATAAAATTTATTGAGAGGATCCTAAATAACCTACTGACCTATAATTTTAACGAGCCCAGGAGAGTCCATGGTCACCAGTTTTCAATTTTAGAGAGTCTAAAACACTTGGAAAAGAAGACTGCGAGGGGGCTCCTTTTCCATAACTAGTCCATTAGGCCTGGAAAAAGGAATAAAACTATACCCAATATACATTCCTCTCATGTTTTACTGAGCACGAGGAGGAACATAGTGAGCTCATTGTGTCAGCAGGAAATCAGGAAGGGATAGTGGAAGGAATGATCCCTTCTCTCACCATCTCCAGCTCTCCTTTCTTCATAATTTCTTCCACAAATTCCTCCTTGGATTGGGGTTTTTGATATAACTTGAGTCGATGCCCATTCACCAAGAAGGTAACATTCCCATCATCAATGGTTTTAACCCAAACAAATCCATTATCAAAAACTTTCTCAATTTCATAGGGGCCCAACCAATGTGTGTTAAATTTTCCTTTAAAGTTCTTAAATTTTGAATCATACAACAATGCCGAGTCTCCCTCTTTGAAATTCTACTTTTAATGTATTTGTCATGCCATTTATCCCGTTGTTGTTGAATCAAGTCAGTATGCTGAAAATCATCTTGCCTAATCTCATCCAACTCATTGAACTGCAGGATTCTTTGGTGCTGAGCTTTGTCAAGGTCTATACCCAAATTTTCCGCCATTTTAAAAGTTTTGATCTAAAATTCAAAGGAAAATAAAACTTGCTTCCCATACACCAATTCATATGCAGAAAATCCAGTGGTATTTCTCCATGTGATTCTATAGGCCCACAATGCTTTAGGAAGTCAGTCAAACCAATCCTTCTTATGTAATTTCATTGTTTTGGTAAGGATTGTCTCCAACACCTTATTTTTTGACTCCACCTGCCCATTGGCCTTTGGATGATAAGGGGTGGACTTCCAATGAGTAATCTAATATTTCTGCACAATTCCCTGCATAATCTTTGACACAAATTGAGTACCTTGATCACTGACTATTTCCCTAGGTACCTCAAATCTTACAAAAATATCATAAAAAAAGAAAATCTACCAATGTTTTCTTTGTTGCTCTAGGTAGTGCTCTTGCCTCCACCCACTTCATAACATAATCAGTACAACCTAAAATATACTTCTTACCTTTGGACACAGGTTTGATGGGACCTACAAGGTCAAGAGCTCACCTCTCAAAAGGTTCTATGAGAAACCATGGCTGCAAAAGCATCTCGTCTGATTATACAGACCATCCCATTCTCTGGTAGTTTTCACACTTCCAGACATATTCTCTTGCATCTTTGAAAATACTAGGCCAATAGTAACCTGAGCGAAGGATCTTGTAATCTATCCACGTGTCTGCAAAATGTCCTCCACACAGTTCATCGTGACAGGCTCTCAAAATGTCATAGATCTCATCTTCCATGATACACCTGCGGATTATCAAATCAGGTCCAGTGAAAAAAATATCTCCCCTAATCCAAGAGTAATCAACACTTTTCCTAGTAATTCTCTTTTTCTGATTAGATGAAAAGTAAGGAGGAAACTTTCCTATAGCAATGTAATTGGCCATGTCTACAAACCAAGGTGTTTTAACAGAAATGGAAAACAAATTTTCATTAAGAAAGCTATCATTAACAGGGACATCCTCACATGCATGGTTGAGTCTAGATAAGAAATCAACTACCTGATTTTCCTTTCTAGGCCTATCTAATACCGTGATGTCAAATTCCTACAACAACAAAAGCCACCTAGTAATCCTGCCATTAGTAACTGGTTTATTCATGAGATATTGAATGGTAGAGTGATTGGCGTGTACAAAAACTTCATAGTCCGTGATGTAATGTCTAAACTTATTAATAGCATAAATCACAACAAGGAATTATTTTTTAGTTACCATGTAATTCACTTCTGCAGGAGTTAAATTCTTACTAACATAATAAATAGCATGTGTTACAGGGTCCTCCTTTTGTCCCAGTACTGCTCCTGTGGCTAAATCAGAGGCATCAGTGGAAATGTGAAAATGCAATTTCCAATATGGGCCTCTCAAGGCCGGTGCTAACGAAAATTTTTCCTTAAGTGTATCAAATGCAGCTTGACACTCATCATCCCAATGAAATTCAGCTTCTTTAGTCCATAATTTAAATAATGGAGAGGCTACCTTTGTAAAATTTTCAACAAACATTCTATAGTAACTTGCCTGTCCAAGGAAACTTCAGACTCCCTTCTGACTGGTTGGTAGGGGAAGCTTTGCAATGACTTCAATATTTGCCAGATCAACTTTAATTCCTGCAACAAAAACATGATGACCCAAAACAATACCTTCATTCATAATCATAAAACATTTTTCATTACTTAATGAGAGATTAGTTTCTCTACATCTTTGCAAAACTTTCCCAATATTATGTAAATCTTCTTCAAAAGTATCATCCATGACTGTAAATTCATCCATATAAACCTCTACAAAATCTTGCAAAAGATCAGAGAAAATACCAAGGACCGCCCACTGGAATGTGGCTAGTGCATTACATAGACCAAATGGTAATACCCTATATGCATAGGTGCCCTAGGGACATGTGAATGTAGTCTTTTCATGGTCTTCTGGAGCTATTCTAATCTAATGTACCCTTTGAAACCATCTAGGAAGGAAAGATATTTTGTCCTTCCTAAAGTGTTTAGCACTTGGTCTATAAAAGGCAAGGGAAAGTGATCTTTCAAGGTATCCTTGTTTAGTTCCCTGTAATCCACACACACTCTCAATTTACCATTCTTGTTGGGGAAAATAAACAACAGATATACCCATTGGCTATTCGAGATAGGATAGATGAACCCTACATTTAACAATTTCTTCAATTCATCTTTCACAATTTCCCTTAAAGCGAGATGCATCCTCCTTTGTGACTATCTCACAGGCCTAGGTTTATCTTCTATATAAATATGATGAATGCATGTGTCTAGGTGAATGCCTCTCATATCTGTGTATTCCCAAGAAAAAGTGTCTGAAATTTTTTTCAATGCTTGAATTAACTATTTTTCCTATTCAGGGGTTAAGGAAGAATTAATATTCAAAGGTTTTTAAGGAAAACTTCCAACTACCTTACTCCCCCATTCAATTATGGAATATGCAGAAAATGTAGATAATAAGGCTGAATGTAGTTCGGTTGTTGTACTATGCTCATGAAAATCCCACAGATTAGTAATGAAATCTAAATTATGACTAGACTGCCCTTCTTCTTGCTGCAAAAAATAAGGATTAGAAATACAACAATTTATCAAATTTTCTTCTGAATTTTCTTTAAGGCTTATGTCTTGGGAAATTTTCAAAACTAGGTGGGTACATTCTGAATCATGCTCTTCTTCTTCAACCCAATGTGTATTTTTAGATCTTAAGAGAGGTTGAGCATGGCGATACAAATTAATGTGCTTTATTTCAGTCCCATGAGTGATGGTCATGTTTCCGGACCTAGACCCTATGTAAGCATCTGTCGTGGCTAACCACGGCCTCCCCAAGATCAAAGGATGCTCTGCTAAGTTAGTTTTGGGTTGAAGAACATAAAAAAGTGCAAGGTACTTCTAGGAATCTAATGAGATGAAAATGTCTTCTAATACCCCCTCTGGCTTTACCTTAAACCTATCTGCTAGCTCTAACATGGAAGGAGTAGGCAATAAGTCAAAGATTCATATTCTAGATAAGGTCTCCATAGTCATCACATTAATGGTTGTACCCAAATAAATTAAATTGTTTTTTATAGGTTGTCCATTGTAAATGGTGGTAACCACAGGGATTCCAGGGTCTACATATTTTTCAGTAACAAATCTGGTAGACATTAAACTTGCAAGTTTTCCACCTACTTGAATTGTAGAGAGTACTCTCTTTTGTCTTCCTAGTCTCTTGGTACATAGATCCCTTACTATTTTTGCATAGATCGATATATCTTTAATTCCTTGAAGCAACAGGATCTTAATGCATAAATTTCTCAGTTCAGACACAAGATCAAACTCGGGTTGTTTTAGTTTCATTTCCAACCTCTCTTGAAAAGGAAGCTGGATTGTATGGGATGAGGAAGATTCTTTTGGCCTTGAAGTAGGTTGTTCTGCTGGTTCAGGTTTGGTTTCAACTTCAGGAATTTCTAGAGTATCTTCCTCTACAATCTCTTCAATTCTTTCAGGCCGAGTCGCCACTTTTCTGGACCTAAGCTGGATTTCCTGCAGTGACACAGGAAATTCTTGTAACACAAGAACAAAAATTTCTTGCAATGACTATGGTGCAATACAATAAGTAGGAAAAGTGGGACAAGTGACCACTCCAATGTTATGAGTAGATTAGATGGTTTTGTTGTTGGGGTTAGACATTGGATGGGCAGGAAGTTGTGTAGGACGAGGTTGATTTGGTGGGGCAGGCAACTGAAGTTGTTGATGTTAAGGTTGAATCATTTGCTGTTGTGTGGGCTGCGGTGGATAAAATTTTTGAGAAGCAAAATTCTGAGCGGTAGGGCAAGAAAAGTTCCCCTACCAAGGCTATTATGGAGGCCAAGGCTGCCAGGGCATTTGAGTATTCCACATCTAAATTTGAGTATAAGGAACTTGATAATGCAACTAAGACATACCTGTAGCATGTGGTTTCCATGGCCTTTGACGTGTCATTGCATAAAATGCATTGACATCTCCTTGATCTGCTAGATATGCTGCTTTGATTTCAAGAAGTGAAGGACACTGATCAGTGGAATGCTCTACTTCACAGATTCAACATACCTCTATACTATCTGCAGGACAGTCCCTCAAGGCATGCTTCTTCCTGCATTTCGAACAGAACATGGCAAGGGCTTTCTCGAGTTCCTCCTATTTTTCCTCTTTCTTCTCAAACTGCAAAACATCAACTTGAGAAGATAATGTGCTAAGAATATTAATTTTAAAATTTGCAAATAAATTACCCATTTCAGCTCTGGTTACTCTAGCTCTAGCAACTGACATAACAAGCTTGGAAGAAGTATCTCTTGTTCCTCCTCCAACTTTAGAATTTCCTCTTTAATATTTCCAACATATTTCACATACCTCATCATAGCCCAACTTTGATATCTCACCTCCTCCCATTAAGTTCAAAATCTCCAGAGATTTTGGTTTGATTTCTCTGAGCAAAATTGTTTTTTTAGTATCCGTTCTCAGTTGATTCATTTTTTATCTCTACATATTATACTAAAATCTCTCAACCATGCCCTCAAGACTCTCCCCCTCCTTCTGAGTCATGCCAAAAATCTCTTCTCTAAGGTCCCTAGTCTTGCAATAATCTTGATATTTCCTTAAGAATACCTTTTTCACTTCCTCCCGAGTTGTAATGGAGTTTGAAGCCAACCCCATAAACCACCTGAGAGCTGCATACTTCAATGTTGCAGGAAGAAACTTCAACTTATGAGCATTGGAAGAATAGTCATAGCTCCTGCATAACACATCGAACTTGAATAAAAAGGCATCGAGATCTTCACTGGGAACCCCACGAAAATTAGGCAAGGCTAAAGGAGGAATATTCTTCATCTGAGTAGCTCCACCAGCCTCCCTGATAGGGAATTTGAATGTGACCAGTTCTTCTTCCTTCTCATCATATCCATTTATGTGACCAGGCCCCTCTTCATGATCCATTCTGGACCAAAATGAAGTGGGGACTTTGTGAACTACAGATTCTGCGGAATCAATGGTTTGAAATTTTGGTTGTTGAATAGGATTTCCAAGGAATTCCTTTTGAGGATGACCACTGAGAAAAGATGTTGCTTTCCTTATGGGAGGAGATTCAAAATGGGCAGCAATAGAATATTTTTCTTATAGAACCTGCTACTGTAGAAGCATGAATATCTTCTGGGATCTTTTCAGGACCATAGGCCTCCTATCTAGACTCTTCTTCCCTTGCTGCCTTATATCTTGAAGACATGTTTTTCCTAGCCAGTGTATTAGTAAATGAAGTGGTGCTTACACCACCACAAAATACATTTGTAGATGTTTGACCCAATCATCTACTATGCAAACAAATTCAAAATAAATTACTTACCAAGCAATCAGGACACGACTTTGGTGAATTTCTGACCTCCCCCTGTGCGTAGGCTTTGTCCTTCGTCTTACCACTTTAACTCCGCCAGTCCTGAAAATTACAAATAATTCATGTAATACAAAAACACTTCAGTATTATCCCTTTAGGACCTCCCTGGAAATGGTACCAAAATGTTGAGTCAAATTATAACCTTATAATTTGATTAACATAAATCATCAACCCAGGGCAGGTAAGCTTGTGAGATGTTGTGCAAAATATATGCAGGCTTAACACTATGAGTGTTGATTAATCTAGTTAGTCAATCATACAAGACTAATGGCTCTTTCCTACATCAATCACTTAATAGCAAAGGATATAGAGTGGATCAAACATCCCTCTACAGCTCTTAAGATTGCTGATGATGATTAGGAAAAGATACTGAAATCAACTTAAAGCAAACTCACAAATTCACTCATCATTATAAATCAAATCTTAATTAAATGAATTCCAGACATTAACAGGAAACTTGTTCATTCCATCAATTGATGTTGATATATCAGAAAGAGTGGATTAGCTGTCAAAAAAAATTATTATTACATAATAGAAATAAGATGAATAAACACTAAACTATTGGAGTTGTGAGCAAAGGGGGCCCTCCCTTACTCACAACCCCTTCAAATTAGAAGAGCTTGCTCAATGAAATAGACAGAACATATAATATTGTATTAATCTGAAAAAGATACAGTCGAGTACAATCTGATATACAGTCTGAGCTGAAACCAACCCAGCAACACCCTATCATATAAACTAGAACATAATTTATAGATTTACAAAAGCCCATATATGGATCTAAGTAAGGAAGACTACTAATCTAAGCCATCGACTAACAATCCTGTTACAAAATATCAAATTTAGCCATACTGGGTCTAATCCATGACTGAAAGCATGGATTAGATGAAATTCATTACATGGTTGTAGCTTTCCTCCAAACGGCCAATGAGAGAAGGTTTATGAATCTGGGAGGTATTGTTGGAAGATCCGAAACATCCAATAGGACAACATTCATATGTGATCAATTCCCCACAAAACCCATGTTCTCGTTTGACTTAGATATTCATGGAACATAGCTAACTGTCGATGTTTCTACGGGAAATCTGGGTGGTTACAAGTAATCTGCAGCTACAAGAATTCCGGAGTGTTTGCAGGAAATAGGATCACACAACTGTCTGCAGGAAATGTGGGCCTATTTTCGAATCAAAACAAATCTGCATAAGAACTCTAGATTAGTTGGCATGGTAACTAAATAAAGAACAACTAGCTATAAGGAATACTTAAAGTCAAGGTAAAAGATTATTTTTCATGTTAATTTGCATACCTTCAGCATACGACACTCTTTTGGCAAAAACCTAAGTATTATAACTGAAATAGGCATAATAGGGGTTAAAGATAGTTCAAAATGGGAGAGGTAAAGTATGGAAAAGGGTGTAAAAATTGGGCAAAACCAAGCCCCGACATTGATTATCACACACCAAACAAAATCACTGTCAGGAATAGGTATCCAATCCCACAGATTGATGACCTTCTGGACCAAATGAAAGGGGACAAGTATTTCAACAAGTTTGGTCTGAAGTCTAGCTATGACAATGTTCCAATAGATCCCACAAATGTATGGAAGACCACCTTGAAATCCTTGGAAGGCCCTTTTGAATGGTTAGTTATGCCCTTCAGGTTAAAAAATTCCCCTGCTACTTTTATGAGGCTAATGGATGACATCTTGCAACCCTTCAAAACCTCATGCGTGGTTGTTTATCTAGATGTCATCCTCTCCTTTAGCAAGATTTGGGAAGAACACTTACAACACATTCATCATGTCCTTCAAACCCTGCAACAACATAAACTATGTGCCAACTTGGAGAAATGCACCTTTGGCACAAGCTAGGTCCAATATCTAGGTTACATCATAGATGAGCTAGGTCCTCTTCTTTTTGTTCTCCTGTTGTGTCATTCCTGCTTCCATGCAGTGGGGAGTCTTGAAAGTACATTTCTTCTTCACTAATGAACTCAACTGACTCTATATTTTCTTTACCTTTGGGTGGGTCGTGATGTTTCTCCTTCTTCTTGTCTCGTGTTTCACGCAACACTTCTGCATCTGCAGTGTCATTTATAGCCATCTAAACAACCTAGCTTATGGTAAATCTTTTCGCAGAGGTGGAAGTGCCATTCTTTGACTTAGGGTGTTTTCCCATAGTCTCCCCTATCGCCACCACTTCTTCATCCCTTTCTTCTTCCTTTGCCTGGAGCCCAAGGGTCCGCGACTTCTTCTTCTTTGGTTTTCCTACAGGCTTCTTCTCAGTGGGTTTTGGAGAGTCAAGGTTGTCCCTTCCTTCCTTCTTTACTAGTGGCCCATGAGTCCGTGGATTTTTCATCGATTTTCTCTACTAGTGCTTCCTCCATGGAATCTGAGGAATCAGATTCCTGATTTTCTGCAAAGCAGTTTTCAGCCAAGAACTCCTTCCATGTCCATTTATTTTCTTTCAAAACTTCCACCAGGATGATTTTCACCAGCCCATGGTGATAGAGATTTTCCTCTAAATTGGCCCCCCTCTCCTTGGTGGCCATCAACATCTTCATCAGAGTCATTCTCAAGTAATAGGGAAAATTTAACGACTTGTCATAAAAATGGGTGAGGAGCCGAATGTGAAACAAGAATGCAAGTCCAAAGCGACCTTCACACGTTATGTATTTCTGTAGGAAAAACAATAATTTCTGATACTTACTTTTCAAGAAATCCTGCGAAATTCTCTTACTCCAGTTGGGGTCCGAATGCTCTTTACAGAGGAAAGACGTGCACAATCCCTTGTTGAAACGTTGGTTTTTAAACCAATGTTCTCCCAGCTGTGTAATTTTGTATGTTCGTGCTACCAAACAATTTGTCAACCTGAATTGGACATCCCCAACATGAGCTTTATCGCCATTCAGGTTCAGGGTGAAAGACTTTGTTACATCTGAGTTGTGGCCACTGAATCGCTGGAAAAATGGTAGCCACCCTGCTTTTTCCAATCTCGCCTTACTGCAGGGGTTGGCCTCCAGCAACTCAGGCCCTTACGGCTCGAAGCAGACAGGGGCACACAATTTCGACATGGTGAAAACTGGAAGACATGCCGCATGCACTTCTTTGAAAATATTGGTTTAAGCTTTGCAACGGGCTCACACGACAAGGGAGGGCTTATTATAGAAAGTTATCAAAAAGCACGGGATTTTCGAGAGACAGGTCGTGATCATGATTATCATCATGATCCAACCTGCAAAAAGATATGGGGAGTACATCTAATGGTCGTTAGCATAAAAATCATACAAATATTAAAAATTTAAGAATTAATTACCCTTTACCTCAAGTGTCCTATTGTTGGTTGTACTTTACCATTCTTACCTTCCAACGGTCTAGTGCTTTGGATGACGCATGCCTGTCCTTGAGATGACTTCATTATTCATGACCTAGACTAGTAATTAAAATCTGTTAGTACTTTAAATAATTTAAGTTAATGCTTTGTCTATGGTTTTTGTTTTTCAGAAAATTAGGGTTTAGTTGTAGGAAATAGAACCGTGATTATTGAGCCTTCTAGAAAATCGAACCATGACTTTCGAAACTTTTGCACGAAATCGGACCATGACTTGCGAAACTTCTACAGCAAATCAAACCATCAATCAACACTTCTCCCTCGTTTGTGTACAATTCACTGCATATGAATAAAGGTGTTGATGTCGAATGTGCAATGAGCTCATTAGATTACCAGCCATTAAGGTCAGTTGTTAACCAATGCGAGGCGCATCACCTTTAATGAGAACAAGGACCAAGGTACCCTCATGCATCCTATTAGGTGTGAATTAATGAGTTGTTGTCGAACCCCCCTATAGGATCCAGCAGTCAAGGAGCCATAGTGATTCCCCATTGCTGCTGGTGAGATAGCCTATCATTAGGGCATGCAAGCTTCAAGGAATCATAAGACTCTGATCTTGCACCCAAATAACTTGTTGATGTTGATGGGCTAATATTGTTGGAAGGAGGGCCTTAAGAAATCCCACATTAGTCCAACACGAGCAATCTAGATTTAACTAAAAATAAAATTTATTGAGAGGATCCTAAATAACCTACTGACCTATAATTTTAACGAGCCCAGGAGAGTCCATGGTCACCAGTTTTCAATTTTAGAGAGTCTAAAACACTTGGAAAAG
The DNA here is from genome assembly GCA_000404065.3 of Pinus taeda. Classification (NCBI taxonomy): domain Eukaryota; kingdom Viridiplantae; phylum Streptophyta; class Pinopsida; order Pinales; family Pinaceae; genus Pinus; species Pinus taeda. The sequence continues at coordinate 35,468 of APFE031230030.1, forward strand.
AAGAGTCCAAGGGGGCTCCTTTTCCGTAACTAGTCCATTAGGACCGGAAAAAGGAATAAACCTATACCCAATATACATTCCTCTCATGTTTTACCGAGCACGAGGAGGAACAGAGTGAGCTCATTGTGTCAGCGGGAAATCAGGAAGGGATAATGGAAGGAATGATCCCTTCTCTCACCATCTCCAGCTCTCTTTTCTTCATAATTTCTTCCACAAATTCCTCCTTGGATTGGGGTTTTTGATATAACTTGAGTCGATGCCCATTTGCCAAGAAGGTAACATTCCCATCATCAATGGTTTTAACCCAAACAAATCCATTATCAAAAACTTTCTCAATTTCATAGGGGCCCAACCAATGTGTGTTAAATTTTCCTTTAAATTTCTTAAATTTTGAATCATACAACAATGCCAAGTCTCCCTCTTTGAAATTCTTCTTTTAATGTATTCGTCATGCCATTTATCCCATTGTTGTTGAATCAAGTCAGTATGCTGAAAATCATCTTGCCTAATCTCATCCAACTCATTGAATTGCAGGATTCTTTGCTACTGAGCTTCGTCAAGGTCTATACCCAAGTTTGCCGCCATTTTAAAAGTTTTGATCTAAAATTCAATGGAAAATAAAACTTTCTTTTCATACGCCAATTCATATGCAGAAAATCCAATGGTATTTCTCCATGTGATCCTATAGGCCCACAATGCTTTAGGAAGTCAGTCAAACCAATCCTTCTTATGTAATTTTCACTGTTTTGGTAAGGATTGTCTCCAACACCTTATTTTTTGACTCCACCTACCCATTGGCCTTTGGATGATAAGGGGTGGACTTCCAATGAGTAATCTGATATTTCTGCACAATTCCCTGCATAATCTTTGACACAAACTGAGTACCTTGATCACTGACTATTTCCCTAAGTACCTCAAATCTTACAAAAATATCATAAAAAAAGAAAATCTACCAATGTTTTCTCTGTTGCTCTAGGTAGTGCTCTTGCCTCCACCCACTTCATAACATAATCAGTACAAACTAAAATATACTTCTTACCTTTGGACACAGGGTTGATGGGACCTACAAAGTCAAGAGCCCACCTCTCAAAAGGTTCTATGAGAAACCATGGCTGCAAAGACATCTCGTCTAATTATATAGACCATCCCATTCTCTGGTAGTTGTCACACTTCCAGACATATTCTCTTGCATCTTTGAAAATACGAGGCCAATAGTAACCTGAGCGAAGGATCTTGTAATCTATCCACTTGTCTGCAGAATGTCCTACACACAGTTCATCGTGATAGGCTCTCAAAATGCCATAGATCTCATCTTCCATGATACACCTACAAATTATCAAATCAGGTCCAGTGAAAAAAATATCTCCCCTAATCCAAGAGTAATCAACACTTTTCCTAGTAATTCTCTTTTTCTGATTAGATGAAAAGTAAGGAGGAAACTTTCCTATAGCAATGTAATTGGCCATGTCTACAAACCAAGGTGTTTTAACAGAAATGGAAAACAAATTTTCATTAAGAAAGCTATCATTAACAAGGACATCCTCACATGCATGGTTGAGTCTAGATAAGAAATCAGCTACCTGATTTTTCTTTCCAGGCCTATCCAATACCGTGATGTCAAATTCCTACAACAACAAAAGCCACCTAGTAATCCTGCCATTAGTAACTGGTTTATTCATGAGATATTGAATGGCAGAGTGATTGGCATGTACAAAAACTTCATAGTCCATGATGTAATGTCTAAACTTATTAATAGCATAAATCACAACAAGGAATTATTTTTTAGTTAAAATGTAATTCAGTTCTGCAGGAGTTAAATTCTTACTAACATAATAAATAACATGTGTTACAGGGTCCTCCTTTTGTCCTAGTATTGCTCCTATGGCTAAATCATAGGCATCAGTGGAAATGTGAAAATGCAATTTCCAATCTGGGCCTCTCAAGACCGGTGCTAACGGAAATTTTTCCTTAAGTGTATCAAATGCAGCTTGACAGTCATCATCCCAATGAAATTCAGCTTCTTTAGTCCATAATTTAAATAATGGAGAGGCTACCTTCGTAAAATTTTCAACAAACATTCTATAGTAACTTGCCTGTCCAAGGAAACTTCAGACTCCCTTCTGACTGGTTGGTGGGGGCAGCTTTGCAATGACTTCAATATTTTCCAGATCAACTTTAGTTCCTGCAGCAAAAACATGATGACCAAAAACAATACCTTCATTCATAATCATAAAACATTTTTCATTACTTAATGAGAGATTAGTTTCTCTACATCTTTGCAAAACTTTCCCAATATTATGTAAATCTTCTTCAAAAGTATCACCCATGACTGTAAAGTCATCCATATAAACCTCTACAAAATCATGCAAAAGATCAGAGAAAATACCAAGGACCGCCCATTGGAATGTGGCTAGTGCATTGCATAGACCAAATGGTAATACCCTATATGCATAGGTGCCCCAAGGACATGTGAATCTTGTCTTTTCCTGGTCTTCTGGAGCTATCCTAATCTAATGTACCCGTTGAAACCATCTAGGAAGGAAAGATATTTTGTCCTTCCTAAAGTGTCTAGCACTTGGTCTATAAAAGGAAAGGGAAAGTGATCTTTCAAGGTATCCTTGTTTAGTTCCCTATAATCCACACACACTCTCCATTTACCATTCTTGTTGGGGACAATAACCAACAGATATATCCATTGGCTATTCGAGATATGATAGATGAACCCTACATTTAACAATTTCTTCAATTCATCTTTCACAATTTCCCTTAAAGCGAGATGCATCCTCCTTTGTGGCTATCTCACACTCCTAGGTTTCTCTTCTATATAAATACGATGAATGCATATGTCTGGGTGAATGCCTCTCATATCTGTGTATTCCCAAGAAAAAGTGTCTGAAATTTTTTTCAATGCTTGAATTAACTATTTTTCCTATTCAGGGGTTAAGGAAGAATTAATATTCAAAGGTTTTTCAGGAAAAATTTCATCTACCTTACTCCCCCATTCAATTATGGAATATGCAGAAAATGAAGATAATAAGGCTGAATGTAGTTCAGTTGTTGTACTATGCTCATGAAAATCCCACAGATTAGTAATGAAATCTAAATTATGACTAGACTGCCCTTCTTCTTGCTCCAAAAAATAAGGATTAGAAATACAACAATTTATCAAATTTTCTTCTGAATTTTCTTTAAGGCTTATGTCTTGGGAAATTTTCAAAACTAGGTGGGTACATTCTGAATCATGCTCTTCTTCTTCAACCCAATGTGTATTTTTAGATCTTAAGAGAGGTTAAGCATGGTGATACAAATTAATGTGCTTTATTTCAGTCCCATGAGTGATGGTCATGTTTCCGGACCTAGACCCTATGTAAGCATCTGTCGTGGCTAGCCACGGTCTCCCCAAGATCAAAGGATGCTCTCCTAAGTTAGTTTCGGGTTGAAGAACATAAAAAAGTGCAAGGTACTTCTAGGAATCTAATGAGATGACAATGTCTTCTAATACCCCCTCTGGCTTTACCTTAGACCTATCTGCTAGCTCTAACATGGTAGGAGTAGGCAATAAGTCAAAGATTCTTATTCTAGATAAGTTCACCATAGTCATCACATTAATGGTTGCACCCAAATCAATTAAAGTGTTTTTTATAGGTTGTCCATTGTAAATGGTGGTAACCACATGGATTCCAGGGTCTACATATTTTTCAGTAACAAATCTGGTAGACATTAAACTTGCAATTTTTCCACCTACTTGAATTGTAGAGAGTACTCTCTTTTGTCTTCCTAGTCTCTTGGTACATAGATCCCTTACTATTTTTGCATAGATCGATATATCTTTAATTCCTTGAAGCAACAGGATCTTAATGCATAAATTTCTCAGTTCAGACACAAGATCAAACTCAGGTTGTTTTAGTTTCATTTCCAACCTCTCTTGAAAAGGAGGCTGGATTGTATGGGATGAGGAAGATTCTTTTGGCCTTGAAGTAGGTTGTTCTACTGGTTCAGGTTTGGTTTCAACTTCAGGAATTTCTAGAGTATCTTCCTCTACAATATCTTCAATTCTTTCGGGCCGAGTCGCCACTTTTCTGGACCTAAGCTGGATTTCCTGTAGTGACACAGGAAATTCTTGTAACACAAGAACAAAAATTTCTTGCAATGACTATGGTGCAATACAATAAGTAGGAAAAGTGGGATAAGTGACCACTCTAATGTTGTGAGTAGATTGGATGGTTTTGCTGTTGGGGTTAGACATTGGATGGGAGGAAGTTGTGTAGGACGAGGTTGATTTGGTGGGGCAGGCAACTGAAGTTGTTGATGTTAAGGTTGAATCATTTGCTGTTGTGTGGGCTGCGGTGGATAAAATTTTTGAGAAGCAAAATTCTGAGTGGTAGGGCAAGAAAAGTTCCCCTACCAAGGCTATTGTGGAGGCCAAGGCTGCCAGGGCATTTGAGTATTCCACATCTAAATTTGAGTATAAGGAACTTGATAGTGCAACTAAGACATACATGTAGCATGTGGTTTCCATGGTCTTCGAGGTGTCATTGCATAAAATGCATTGACATCTCCTTGATCTGCTAGATATGCTGCTTTGATTTCAGGAAGTGAAGGACACTGATCAGTGGAATGCTCTACTTCACAGATTCAACATACCTCTATACTATCTGCAGGACATTCCCTCAAGGCATGCTTCTTCCTGCATTTCGAATAGAACATGGCTAGGGCTTTCTCGAGTTCCTCCTATTTTTCCTGTTTCTTCTCAAACTGCAAAACATCCACTTGAGAAGATAATGTGCTAAGAATATCAATTTTAATTTGCAAATAAATTACCCATTTCAGCTCTGGTTACTCTAGCTCCAGCAACTGACATAACCAGCTTGGAAGAAGTATCTCTTGTTCCTCCTCCAACTTTAGAATTTCCTCTTTAATATTTCCAACATATTTCACGTACCTCATCATAGCCCAACTTTGATATGTCACCTCCTCCCATTAAGTTCAAAATCTCCAGAGATTCTGGTCTGATTTCTCTGAGAAAAATTGTTTTTTTAGTATCCGTTCTCAGTTGATTCATTTTGGATCTCTACATATTATACTAAAATCTCTCAACCATGCCCTCAAGACTCTCCCCCTCCTTCTGAGTCATGCCAAAAATCTCTTCTCTAAGGTCCCTAGTCTTGCAATAATCTTTATATTTCCTTAAGAATACCTTTTTCATTTCCTCCCAAGTTGTAATGGAGTTTGAAGCCAACCCCATAAACCACCTGAGAGCTGCATACTTCAATGTTGCAGGAAGAAACTTCAACTTATGAGCATTGGAAGAATAGTCATAGCTCCTGCATAACACATCGAACTTGAATAAAAAGGCATCGGGATCTTCACTAGGAACCCCACGAAAATTAGGCAAGGCTAAAGGAGTAATATTCTTCATCTGAGTAGCTCCACCAGCCTCCCTGATAGGGAATTTGAATGTGACCAGTTCTTCTTCCTTCTCATCATATCCATCTATGTGACCAGGCCCCTCTTCATGATCCATTATGGACCAAAATGAAGTGGGGACTTTGTGAACTACAGATTTCGCGGAATCAATGGTTTGAAATTTTGGTTGTTGAATAGGATTTCCAAGGAATTCCTTTTGAGGATGACCACTGAGAAAAGATGTTGCTTTCCTTATGGGAGGAGATTCAAAATGGGCAGCAATAGAATATTTTTCCTACATAACCTGCTACTGTAGAAGCATGAATATGTTCTGGGATCTTTTCAGGACCATAGGCCTCCTATCTAGACTCTTCTTCCCTTGCTGCCTTATATCTTGAAGACATGTTTTTCCTCGCCAGTGTATTAGTAAATGAAGTGGTGCTTACACCACCACAAAATACATTTGTAGATGTTGGACCCAATCATCTACTATGCAAACAAATTCAAAATAAATTACTTACCAAGCAATCAGGACACGACTTTGGTGAATTTCTGACCTCCCCCTGTGTGTAGGCTTTGTCCTTCATCTTACCACTTCAACTCCCCCAGTCCTTAAAATTACAAATAATTCATGTAATACAAAAACACTTCAGTATTATCCCTTTAGGACCTCCCCGGAAATGGTACCAAAATGTTGAGTCAAATTATAACCTTATAATTTGATTAACATAAATCATCAACCCAGGGCAGGTAAGCTTGTGAGATGTTGTGCAAAATATATGCAGGCTTAACACTATGAGTGTTGATTAATCTAGTTAGTCAATCATACAAGACTAATGGCTCTTTCCTGCATCAATCACTTAATAGAAAAGGATATAGAGTGGATCAAACATCCCTCTATACCTCTTAAGATTGCTGATGATGATTAGGAAAAGATACTAAAATCAACTTAAAGCAAACTCAAAAATTCACTCATCATTGTAAATCAAATCTTAATTAAATGAATTCCACACATTAACAGGAAACTAGTTCATTCCATCAATTGATGTTGATATATCAGAAAGAGTGCATTAGCTGTCAAAAAAATTATTATTACATAATAGAAATAAAATGAATAAACACTAAACTATTGGAGTTGTGAGCAAAGGGGGCCCTCCCCTAGTCACAACCCCTTCAAATTAGAAGAGCTTGCTCAATGAAATAGACAGAACATATAATATTGTATTAATCTGAAAAATATACAGTCGAGTACAATCTGATATACAGTCTTAGTTCAAACCAACCCAGCAACACCCTATCATATAAACTAGAACATAATTTATACATTTACAAAAGCCCATATATGGCTCTAAGTAAGGAAGACTACTAATCTAAGCCATCGACTAACAGTCCTATTACAAAATATCAAATTTAGCCATACTGGGTCTAATCCATGACTGAAAGCATGGATTAGATGAAATTCATTACATGGTTGTAGCTTTCCTCCAAACGACCAATGAGAGAAGGTTTATGAATCTGGGAGGTATTGTTGGAAGATCCGAAACAGCCAATAGGACAACATTCATATGTGATCAATTCCCCACAAAACCCATGTTCCCGTTTGACTTAGATATTCATGGAACATAGCTAACTACTGATGTTTCTACGGGAAATCCTGGTGGTTACAAGAAATCTGCGGCTGCAAGAATTCTGGAGTGTTTGCAGGAAATAGGATCGCACAATTGTCTGCAGGAAATGCGGGCCTATTTTCGAATCAAAACAAATCTGCATAAGAACTCTAGATTAGTTGGCATGGTAACTAAATGAAGAACAACTAGCTATAAGGAATACTTAAAGTCAAGGTAAAAGATTATTTTTCATGTTAATTTGCATACCTTCAGCATACGACACTCTTTTGGCAAAAACCTAAGTATTATAACTGAAATAGGCATAATAGGGGTTAAAGATAGTTCAAAATGGGAGAGGTAAAGTATGGAAAAGGGTGTAAAAATTGGGCAAAACCAAGCCCCAACATTGATTATCACACACCAAACAAAATCACTGTCAGGAATAGGTATCCAATCCCGCAGATTGATGACCTTCTGGACCAAATGAAAGGGGACAAGTATTTCAACAAGATTGCTCTGAAGTCTAGCTATGACCATGTTCCAATAGATCCCATAGATGTATGGAAGACCACCTTGAAATCCTTGGAAGGCCCTTTTGAATGGTTAGTTATGCCCTTCAGGTTAAAAAAATTCCCCTGCTACTTTTATGAGGCTAATGGATGACATCTTGCAACCCTTCAAAACCTCATGTGTGGTTGTTTATCTAGATGTCATCCTCTCCTTTAGCAAGATTTGGGAAGAACACTTACAACACATTCATCATGCCCTTCAAACCCTGCAACAACATAAACTATGTGCCAACTTGGAGAAATGCACCTTTGGCACAAGCTAGGTCCAATATCTAGGTTACATCATAGATGAGTGAGGCATGCGTGTGGATCTGACTAATATCCAATTCATTCAGTATTTTCCAACCCCAACCACTCTAGTAGAGCTGCACAACTTTTTGGGTCTTGCAAATGTTTATCAGAGGTTCATGTTGGGATTCTCCATATCACTTGGCCTTTGAGTCAGATTACCAAGGGTAGAGTAAAAGAAAAGTTTTCCTAGTCTGAATCCCAATAGAAGGTGTTTGTTCAGTTGAAGTGTCGCCTTTACTCTACATCAATACGCCTTTACTCTGCATAGATACTCACATTACCAGACCTATAGTGGCCATTTCAAATTGGGATAGACACCTTTGATTATGCTATTAGCGCAATCGTCACCCAACATGGGCATCTAGTTGCCTATCATAGTGATAGACTTTTCAATACAATTCATAAGTACCCCACCTATGATAAATAGATGTATTCCATCATGCAAGCTTGCCGACAATGGAAGCATTACATTCTGGGGAAGGAGATGGTCATTGAAACTGATCACCAACCTCTTCAGTTTATACAGACACAAGGGAAGTTGCAAAATGATCGCCATCAGAAGTGGTCCACATATTTGCAATAATTCCACTTTAATAATAAATACAAAAAGGGCAACACCAATCATGTTGCAAACTACCTCAGCCGACCCCCAGTTGCAACACTAACTATTATTGTCAACTCTTGTGGCCACGAGACCTCTTGGTGGCTGTAAATTTACAAAAATGATCCATAGTTCACCTCCACATACTAGATGCTAGTAGATGGCAAGAAAGTTCCTTATTTCCACCTCTAGGATTCACTATTGTTCTACCTGGTCCACCTTTGTGTTCCTTCAAGTGAGCGTGCCAAACTAATTTAGGAGGCACACTACAGTTGGATCACAAGACACTTTGGTGTGGAGAAAACTATGATTGTAATAAAAAATTACTTTTATTGGCCAAAACTCTAACAGGATGTTGGGAAATATAATATCAGATCCTGCACTTCCCGTGCCATCACCAAGCCAACCATCAAGAAGCAAGGCCTATACACTCCTCTACCTACTCGTAGCCAGCCTTGGCAATCCATCTCCATCGACTATATGTCTGGCCTCCCTTCTACAAAGCATGGTAATGATTATGTATTTATGGTCGTTGACAGATTTTATAAGATGGTTATATTGGTGGCTTGCAAGAAGAGTATCACAATAGAGGAAACTGCCAAAATCTTCTTTGAACAAGTGTGGGTACATTTTTGGATCCCACAGACCATTATATCATATCAGGATAGTAGGTTCCCAAGCACATTTTAGTCACGCCTCTAGACACTATTGGACACCAAGCTCACCAAATTGACTGCATTCCATCGCTAGAGTGATGGCCAGACAGAGGTTGTCAACATGATGATAGTGCACATACTCCACATGTACAACTCTAAGCATCCATGAACCTGGGCTAATATCCTTCCCTATGTGTAGCACCAATATAGCAGAGCTATCCATAGCTCAACTAGTCACAATCCCTTTCAATTGGGTCTGGCATTTCAACCATTGCATCTGATTGATGTTGTATGCCTCATGCAACTACACAAACAAAATCCAAATATGTAATGTTTGAGGCTAATAAAGAAACTAGATTTATTTAATGTATCCAACACATCTTCCAGTAGGTTCATGACATCTTAGATAAGTCCAATGCAAAGTACAAGAAACAACATCATCAACATCGAGTGTCACACAATTTTCAGGTGGGCGACAAAGTTTGGTTGCATTTGCTAAAAGAATGCCTTACCAAAGACCATCGGAAGCTCAAACCACTCTGATATGGGCCCTACAACATTACCAAGGTTGTGGGAGATAATTATTTTGAGCTCAGCATGCCCCTATTCCTTATCCTAAACCCAGTGTTCAATGTGGATAGCCTTCAACCATACTTTCCACAATTACTCGATACATCAAACATTGTAGAACAACTCACACCAATAGAGTTAAACCTAAACTGCATGGAACAAGAAACAACTGATTAGATCATGCACACATATATTTAGAAAACTCACCAGCAGAAGTTCCAATTGTATCGGGTTGTCAAAGCTAGCCAACTCCTACACTAAGGCAAGTGGCTCACTGTGGACCAAGTTCAGCAGAAGTTTCCCCATCTCATGGAGACACTTAATGCAATAGGGACCATTTTTTTCCTAAGGGGGGAGGAATGATCCAAGTGGATATTGGTGGCCACCTTCTTATTCCACTTGGACCCCCACCATTGTTTCTTTCAGTTTTTCAATTTCCTTAATTGTAGAAAAATTTACTATTTATGGGAATTTTTGGGGTCCTGAACTTCCAAAGCCGTTTTGAGGCCCTAAATGGAATTTTTTTGGAAAACAAGACTTGTAGTCAAACATTATAGCCCTCATATATATATATTTATTTTATAATTATATATATATAATATATATATATATTTATATATATAATATATATATATATATATATATATATAATTATATTATAATAGATATATTTGTTAATGAGGTATTGTGCGCGTTAAACAAAGATTGTATGCCAAATTTACGACCCTCGGAAGTTGATGTACCAGTTTACCCCAATGGGCCCCATAGTTTTGGCGTTTCATCTCCTAGGGTTAGTTTTTTGGATTTTAGGGTTTTCCATTATTTCTCAACAATAAGTAGGCCTTCGAACCTCATTTTACCATAGTTCAAAGGCATGTAGCCATCACATCGTTTCTCATAGATAAGCTACCATCGCCCGAGCTGGTTTATTTTCATTCTGTATGTTTGCATATTTTAGTTATTGGATATTAATTAAATGAAGTTTTATTTTTGTTGCATCTCTGTGTTTATGTTTATGTCTGTATTTTGTTATGTTCTTTCATAATCCTAGATCATCGTTGTTGATATTCACTAGCTCATCGTTGCTGGCATTCACTAGCTCACCATTGCTGACACTCATTGCCACTATTGTAGCAACTCCTGGTCAACAAACAAATAATTTTTTTTGTTGCAATGCTTATTATTCTCGATTAATATATCATCATTAGCAATTATGAGTTACCAAATACTAGTAAAATCGTATTTTATATGTTTTCCTTTTTGCTATTATTAGGTTAAATTATGTTGCTACAAATTTTGTTACATTTATATTCAGGTTTCATTTCAATTTAGATATCAGATTCATGAATAGACACCAATTTATGCAAGCATAAAAATATATAGAACATACTAAATACTCCATGTATTGAGATATTGAAGGTATATGCATGTAGTTATCCATTTACTAACCTTAATTGACAATTGGGACAATTTCCCACGTCAACATAGCCTCATCACCTATCAAACACACATGAAAAAAAAATGATTCAGCAAAGTTGTTTTTTATTTTCACCCATTTGACCTCAATATTCATAATCACAAAAAAGAGAAAAAAAAACCACAAGCACACTTTTGAATGTTAATTGAAAAATGGGCACAAACTTGTGATACAGAGGACTACACCAGTAAGTGAAAGCCATCTTGGAAAATGTGCTCAGAACACTTTTTTATTACAATGTATATTAATGTAAATACCAACACCATTGATACAAATGATCCAAGCTATCACAATAGGTGCAAACAGAAAAGAAACCCTGTCACCATAACGTTGTAATGAAAAGAGCCCCACCTACACAACACTATAAGGAAAAATATAGGCGATCAAAATATTCCACTTGGAGCCTATCTATGTCTCTTAGGCATCTTTAGTTCACTAGTACAAAATGACTAATTAGTTACTAAAAAAATGACTAAAATTTGCATCTAAATGACCATTTTTCAGTCGTTGACCAATAGTATCAAATTTATAGTGTCTTATAACGTGACGAACTTTTAGTCGTTTTTAGCTTAGTCATTAATTTGGTCATTGATTTACTCATTGATTTACTCATTGATTTAGTCATTAATTGCCACAATTAATGACCAAATATACAACAAAATATATTACTATATGATCACCTTAGAAAACCAATTAATGATCAAAGAAATATGACAATAATGTTGGTCATGTTATAAGATACTGTAATTTAGCTACTAATAGACATATATATGCAAATTTTAGTCATCGTTTGAAAAAAATAATAACCAAAGAAATATGCCTAAATTTGGGTCGTGTTATAAGATACTGTAAATTAGCTACTAATAGTCTTATATATGCAAAATTTAGTCATCATTTGTAATCACAAAGTTATCATTTGTAGTAGTCATTTATCTTTTTTTTGTAGTTTCATATTCGTTATATAAATGATTGATTTAGTAGTTTATATTCATTTCATTTACTTTCATTAATAATCATTATAAACAACTAATTTAATCATATAATAATTTTATTTGTGTTCATCATTAATCAATATAAACTACTAATTTAATCATTTTAAATTGATTTTGTGTTCATTATTAATCAACATAAATTAATTAGCATGATTTTTCCACTAAATTAAAAAAAAATAAAAAATATCATACAATGTGCATGTTTATGTAATATGAAAACAAAAAGTCACATATGTTAACTACAATACTAAATAATATCAAGCACGTCTATAAATGATTTCAACCACATAAATTATATTATATAAAATTTCAAGTATTACAATATGAGTTTCGAACTTAATATTGGTTGGACTATAATTTACTCATGAAATATTGTTTCATCGCTTCAAAACATTATCATTATGTTGTCAAGGCATTGTAGGTGAATTCACCAACTCTAACGACATTAATATCAGTCTATCTGTGTGTATCTCATGTGGGATATTGGCTTTAAGGGTATCACTAGATTAGTTCTCTTCTCTCTCTCTCTTTATGCGTTTGTCACTCCAATGTTATTGTTCTCCTCTTTATTCAATTCCTGCTTCTTACCATCAATATTGAGTTAGTCTTTTGAACATGAAAGAAGATACAATGCAATATAAGACATGAAAACTAATCAACACTAGAATATAAACTAAAGTAAACAATAAAGGATTTATACATCATATACCTCAACATGAGTAATGCCAATGTCATTTTTCCCCAAAAAAGCAAGAAACTCGAACAAGTTATCTTCAGTTGGGCATTAATGGTCACTATGTGGCCAGATGACTTGTATAAACAAATCAAATAAAAGGTCACCATAGAAAAGAACACATTATAAACATAGTATTCAAAATTTTCAGGAAAAGCTTAGGTACAATCATGCCAACTAAGTTACAAGCTAAAAATCTCAAGCTATAGATAACTTGTGAAAATAAATGGAAAGAAAAAAACAACATATATTAAATAATGTATGATTTTTGGCTAGAAAATTGCATCATAGAAGGAAAAAAAATATGTTATGGTTACCGATACATGTGGTGGGTGACATCCCCCAAAATTCCATGATCCTTAGGTTCCATAAGAAGTAAACCTCCTCATAAATGCACCAACGTATATGAATATAGATTCCATCTTATCATGTGGCTTGTTTACATCATGCACTTGACTAAAATAAATAGATGGAACACATGCCTCAACCTACCCAAAACCTTTGACTTTATCTTTTATTTATCCTTTCCCTTGAATTTCTCCCTCTCTTTACCTGTCTCTTTATCCTCCTTTAAAAAAATGATATGTTTCCTACCCCCCAATGTTTGTAACTGACAAACCATACCAGTAGCCTACATAAAAATTGTTGGATCTCGAGAAATGATTAGAGTCATAGATGTCAAGAATGTTCAACAAAACACACGACCACTGTGATGACTTAACATGTTCATTAGAGTGTCATATCTCTACCTCCATAGAAATATAAAGAGTCTGAGAATCCTCAAGAAGATGGCATATAATAGTAGTTTCTACACTATCAAAACTTGGGAAAAAACAACTTCTAGGAAGGCTCAAAAGAGAAGACAATCCATGTCTCTCGAGAAACAAAATTGCCAGGGAATGTGACTTTGTAAGTCACACACAAATGAAGAATCGCTTGAATTTTAATTGTTGGAAGGTGTAGTTGCAAATAATTTCAAGATATAATCATTACTCTATGTTGTCCATTTGTTGTCATGTATCCCAAAGGCTTTCCCAAAATCTTCATGAATGGACTGTTTCCTTTAATATTTACAACCAAGGAAGAATTTTTACTGTTACCTACAAAACCTACACCAACTAAAGTTGTACCTTTAGAATCATAGACAAGTGAATTCTTCCCATAGCACTGGTTTTCTGGGAATCTATAGTAAGTTGAATTGTGCATTGAAACATATGGTTAAGTATGAGAAATAACGCAATCACCCACTTGGGAACTGAAACTTTTCCCAAAAAAAGAAAGAAACTTGAACAAGTTTTCTTCACTTGGGTGTTAATGGTTACTATTTTGCCAGATGACATGTATAAACAAAGCAAATAAAACGTCACCATAGAAAAGAACGCATTATAAACATAGAATTCAACCTTTAGGTAAATCTTATGTACAATCATGCCAACTAAGTTACAAGCTAAAAAGCTCAAGCTATAGATAACTTGTGAAAACAAATGGAAAGAAAAAGACAACATATAATAAATAATGTATAATTGTTGGCTGGTAAATTGCATCATAGAAGGAAAAAAAATATGTTATGGTTACCCATACATGTGGGTGGGTAACATGCCCCAATATGCCATGATCCTTAGGTTCCATAATAAGTAAACCTCCTCATAAATGCACCAATGTCTATGAATATAAATGCCATCTTATCATGTGGCTTGCTTACATCAGGCACTCGACTAAAATAAACAGATGGAACACCTGCCTCAGCCTGCCCATAACCTTTGACTTTATCCTTTTCTTTATCCTTTTTCTTAAATTTCTTCCTCTTTACATTTCTCTTTATCCTCATCCTTTGAAAAAATGATATGTTTCCTACCCCCCAATGTCTATAATTGACAAATGATACTAGTAGCCTACATAACAATTGTTGGATCTTGAGAAATGATTAGAGCCATAGATGTTAAGAATGTTTAACAAGACACATGATCACCATGATGACTTAAAATGTTAATTAGAGTCTATCATATTGTTGGGAACGGGATCCCCCAAAGGGCAGTTTTGGGGCTAAAAACCCATGTTTGAGTCAAATTTTGTAATAAAATGGTAAAGACTCCGCATTTTGTGGCCACGGAGTGCGTAGGTGTTATAAGTCATAAAGGGTTGTCTGCAATTAGTTTTGTAAAGAAAAGTCAGCTGTAAGAGATCTACCCATAGTCCGCGGACCATGGGATTGTATGAAAAGAGCTAGGCTCTAATTAGTTAGAGTGATCAACCAAGTAAGAGAGTTGTAGCTCTAAAGTAAGAAGTCTAAGTTTTTGGGTCGTAGCGTAGGTAGAGGCTCTACAGGTGAGTGCACATAAGCCAAGGGTGGAAGTCCGCAGCTGAGTGTGCGGACCCCTATAGCTATGTGCGTAGGGTGAATAAGAGTCTATAATCACTTGGAAGAGATTAATAAAGAGAAGTATTCTGCGATTTCTGTGTCATTGTTTCGATTAATGCATCTTATCAATTTATGTACGAATTTCCTTTGTAATGATTATGTGATGCACGAATGTGTATGATTATGTTGGATAACTGAACACATATAAGAATATTTGTTTACGTGGTGCTAATTGTGAGTAACCAATAAGATAAGTAAGTCACTTTGACTAGTTTAGGGATCTGCACGGTACACTGCCTTCGCAGCGCGAAAGGGTCTAAATCAAGGGTTAGGGCTACGTGAAGGACAACCGAACCCTTTTGTGGAGGTATTGAAGGACAGAATAGAGGGCTCAACTGGCAAGCCCTAGGGCAAAGTGACTTGCACGAAGGAAGGTATAAAGGGAATAAAATGACATCACGACCATCTCAAGGTGCAGAAACTTGGTTCGAGCATCCCCCCATACTGCTTCAGGTGAGACTTTAGTCCGCGCTCCGTGGGCCAATGCCGAAAGGGCCAGTAGTGTAGGGATTTGTTTGGCTAACTAACGCTGAACCTGGGTCATTCCCCCTCAAGCCAACAAATGGTCCCGTTGTCAGGACCGGAATCTGCATGGGAGATGTGTGATGTCATATCACTAGAATCTGACTAAGAAAGAGATTGGAGACTAATTGGATAGTAAGATCCATGAATTCACGGTGCAAGAGAACAAAAGCCCATGAATGACAAAGGAACAGTGGCTGGACATGTACCTATACATAGAGATCCACGAGGTCTTTTTCTAATCCTTTCCAATTGATCTATATGAGTGGATCATGCAGCTAGCAGATAGCCAAGGAAGGTGGAAACTTGATGGTCCTATTGTATGGACCCTGGAGCTAGTGCAAAGGTTGGAAGCATAAGAGGATAAGGTCGCCCGCGCTATCGATCATTGCCTCGATCATGTCATAAGAGGATTTGTAACTGAATTTGTGGTCGACACCTCAGTCAACTACAACGAGGCAGAGTGGTGCTTTTTCAAAGGACCGTGAGGTAAGTACATGAAATATTTGAATACCTAGATTAAAATGTTATTGTGAGAAAAATGGGTTATGCATCTACCTTGATGTTTGGGGCTACAGAAAGCACAAAAACATATAGAAATGAAGGAGAAAAGGGTCCTGAATATAGTCCATTATTTCACCTCTGCGAGGTGCACGAAGAGGTATGGTGTATGAAATGAAAGAGTTAAGGACATGACAAAGGCCATTGTCTAGTCTTTGCAAACTACCCTACATGAGGAGGACCAATGCCTTTGAGGCCATAAGCTCAAGCGGGACCAAGAGCAGGCCCTGCATTGTGGTGTGCTATTTGTCATGTAGCAGGAAAACATGTCACATATAATTGTCACTTGTTGCAAAATTTTGTGCAGACACTGCAACAAATGTTCTACAATTTTTGTAGGTTGGTAGGGCATGATGAATGTAATTGAAAAATTTATGAACTGATGGTGGATAGAACTCCCACCTATAGGGTCAAGCCGAAATGCGGCCCCCTGACTAGAGCGCAGGGATGACGCAGACAAGATTTCAGGGGTGCAAATGAGGCCGAGGTGGAGGAGGACCTGGCAGAGGTCAAGGATAGTTGATCTGCTACAATCGTAGAGGACCAAGAAACTATGCCCGTGATTGCACTAACCCAACACATCCATTATGCAAGTATTGCACCCTCTTTGATCATGAAACGGAAGACTGTCCTACGCTAATAGCTAAGATACATGATAAAAGGGTGTTACCACCTCTGCCAACTTAGAACCTGTAGATGATGAGGTATGAGCCACGTGAAGAGGATCCAAATGTGAATATAGTGCTCTGGAGTGAAATCACAATAGGAGATGACAAGGGGAAAGAACCAAAAGATAGTACATGGGTTCGCAAAGCTCCAGTAAAGGAAACTAAGTTTTATTTGGAGCATGCACGTGAAACCTTCATGGAAGTGAAGAAGAGCTTCACTGAGGCATCCACCTTATGAAGAAAGGATAAGCTTGATCAAGAGATGGACCCTTCTATGCTTACAACCTTCTTGGAGACCTGCATGAAGCTTCTGTGCGATAGCAAGGCTGTGAAGGGGCTACAAGATCTCACAAATGGATGCATCGGAAACACGCTGCTGAGTCACGCATAGTACGAAAGATAGGTAAGAATAAAGCAAGGATAAGATGAGAGATGAGACTGACCATGCAAATAGGAGAGTATGAGATGGATTAGGTTATTTTGGACCTAGGGTTAGATGCGAACATCCTACCTAAACAGACTTGGGAACAGATGGGGAGACATGCACTGCAATGGTCTCTGATTCAGCTAAGGATGGTGAATTAGTAGAAGATCATTCCCATGGGGTGGCTACAAGGGGTGATTGTGGATATTGAAGGTGCGAACGCGCTGGCTGATTTTGAGGTAATAGAAATTGTGGATGACAGCAACCCATATCCTACGCTCCTTGGAATTGATTAGGCTACTGATATGAACAGGGTAATCAATCTAAAGAAGTGACAGATGATATTTGAGAAGAAATATCTATGTGTAATAGTACACCTAGACCTTACTGAGGGATCGCGCTATACCAAACTAGTCTGTGATTATGAGATCGATGACGATCTGGACTGTACCTATAAGATAACAGCGTGAGACCAATATTGGGTGAATCTAATAGTGGATGGATGAATTAAATGGGATCGCGAGAGTTCATGCACCTCAGACTCTGATGAAGAACTAGAGGGCTAGTAGAATCAGTTACACGAATTAACCACATTGGGTTGTAACATCATGACCCGGTCATTGCGATGTGTGTTGTCAGAGGTAAGAAATCTACCCACTTATGATGGCCTAAATGATAGAAAGTAGTAGATGGGAGTGTGGATAAAGATAAGGCCAAATTTGTGGCCAAAGGATTCTCGTAGGTGAAGGGAATTCATTACATTGAGACCTTTGCTGCAGTAGCAAGGTATTCTTCAATTAGATCTATTCTAGCACTATCAGCACAGATGGGATGGAAGATACATCAAATGGATGTGAAGACATCATTCCTCAATGGTATGATTGAGGAATAGGTGTATATTGAGAAATTAGAATGATTTGAGACCTTCAACAGAGAGTCTCATGTGTGCAGACTCAAGCAAGCATTGTATGGACTAAAAAAAGCACCTCATGCTTGGTACACCAGGATTCAAAACTATTTCACTAGGTTGGGATTCACCAAAAGTGAAGTAGAAATGAACCTTTACCATATTGTGGTTGAAGGTAAATTGTTGATTATAATATTATAAGTTGATGATTTGAATCTAACAGGTGATGAGAATCTGATAAAATCTTGCAAAGAGGATCTTGCAGGAGAATTTGAGATGAATGACATGGGGCTCATGCATTATTTCCTTGATATGGAAGTATGCAAACGAGATGGGGAATTGTTTGTCTCTCAGGGAAAGTATGCCAATGAGTTACTAAAGAAGTTCCACATGGAGAGCAGCAAACCCATGGAGGCTCCTCTAGCAGGTAATAGGAGGAAGGAATATGCTACTTTAGGTGAAGTAGTGGAGGCTACTATTTATAGACAGCTTGTGGGCTCACTTATGTATTTGGTGAACACACGACCAAACATGTGTTTTGTAGTTAACCAGCTCAGTCAAGCCATGGCTAAGACAACCAAAATCTATTAGAATTTTTGGCTTAATGGGGCCTGACCCAGGTTCAGAAATGTTTAGCCAAACAAATCTCGAAACTATCGGCCCTTTCGGCAACAATCCGTGGTGTGCGGACTAAAGTCTCGCCTAAGGTAGTATGGGAGGGTGCTGGAACCAAGTTTCCACACCCTAGGGATGTCTTGATGTGGTCTAGGTTTGCGTGGAGCGATCCTACACGGTGCGTTATTTCCACGCAATTGTCTTCTCGAAGCAATTAACTTAGTCAAGCGCGAATGCAATTTACCCTTTCTTGTGCTTAATATTATTATAGATCTTTGGTTACTTACGAAGGTACATCTCTTTCAGTTATTATTTAACATAGATAGACATGCACGTAATCATAAATTAGGAACAAATGCATAAACCAGAATCTAGAACAGATACACGATATTTCAAAATCGACTTATCTTTATTAATGCCTTTATCCGGTTACAATCCACTTCCTACCCTGTGCAAATAGCTACAGCGGCCCGCACACTCAGCTGCAGACTCTAACCAGGCCTTCGTGCACCCATATGTGGAGCCTTTATCTCCTATTACAACCCTTGACTCAGACTTACCCACTCAAAGCAACTACCACTGTCAACAACCCATGCACTATAGATCTCCTTAATCCCTTTCTAAAAACTATCTTCTACACCTAGAGCCTTGCTTTATTTATACATTCTCATGGTCTGTGGACCATGGGTAGGCCAACTCATTTTCTATTATTTTACCTTATTTTTGGGCAGACTACCCTTTGACTTGACTTATTACAACCACGCACTTCGTGAAGCTTTTACAATACAATACCCAAAAATGTGGGCTTGAAGCCCCAAAACCATTATGCGGGGGATCTGCTACACAACAGGCCCCCAACACAATCATCGTGACTCATCCCGAGTCACTTGGTCGGCGTGACAATCTTCACTCGGAGATCATCCAACAACTTTTGTGCCTCACAGATGTTTACCACACATTCCTCCATTGTCCAATGTATCAAATGTGCGCAACGTTCTGATGCATCATTGTTAGCGGCATCTACTTGCCTTTTCGCATATGTTTCTTGCATCTGGGTAAGCTTTCTCTCTATCGTGGCAGTGACCATGAACGCTTCCTCGATCCAAGGCTGGATGCGTGCTTTAAGCCCTACTTCTTTTTGTCGTGTAGCGTCCACTCGTTCCTTCAAATCCTAGGCCTCCCTTATCTTGGCCAAACACTGGGTGAGTGCGACCATCTGCGTGGTTCCTTGAACATCATCATAAGTCTACTACAATTCCCGTGCTTCTGTTTCTAGCTACCATAGCGTTGGGTCTTCCTGGAGTGAAGTGAGTGTTAAGAGGGACTGGTCTAACAAGCCAATGCAGTCTTGCACAGCATGCTCTATCTCTTTCAACCCCGATTGAATGGCTTATTCATGTCTTAAAGGTCTACCGCCCGCTCCTTTCTGCATTAAATTAGCCTTCTTGTCATGAACAATGTCATCAACGGTCATCCCCTAGCCTATCCAAGCGGCAACGCATCTCCTTAAGCATGACTATAAGCCTTGTGCCAGACAGGCTCTACGCAGACCCCCCATCCCGCGCAGATTTCCTGCAACCATGTTTATAGTCCAACGTCTTCTTTCAACTGCCTGGAGCGCTGAGACTATGCCTTCTATAGATAGTCAGGTGGTCGCACCCTTGGTGTGAGGCTTCACTTTTCCTGCTAGCACCTTCCACATGCCCTTGCGTCATGTCTCTCTTTGGCTGGTACCTTCCCTTTTTTAGTAAGGTGTGGTTGCAGCCATAATAGTAGGGTCGTAATTTCTTCAAACATTGTAGTAATGCTGGTTGGACTCAATCCCCTCATACTCATTTTCTTGTGGCCCACTTGCGTGACTTCATTTTCCAGTTTGCAAATTTCTTCATCCAATTTCATACTTCTCTTCCTCAACCATGCCCATTCATCATCGAGTTCCCGAAGTTCCATGCTTCTGCACCAAAGGTTTTCTTGAAGCTGCCAAATTCTTTTAACTAGGTCATTGCGTCCTGTTCCTATTGCGAGAACCGTAGTCCAAGGATGCTTATCTACCTTCCTGATTTCCTCTCATCTTTTCATCGTTGAAATCATTTATGTGCTCCAGTTTGTGCTTATGGTCCTATCAGACCATCGAACCACTTGAGTGCGCAGGTCCCCATCCAATCATCCCACCTGATAAACTCTCTTCATGATCCCGCATGGCCTTGTGAATGCACGTCACTCTTTCTGCTCCCACATAGGGTCCTGATTTTTGAACCTTAGCCTGGGTTGTGCCTGCTTAGCATGCGACTATACCCATCAACACAGGTCGGCCAACAAACTGCTTTTCCCTAGTTACCCGACCCATGTTTGACACTGGGAATTTTGAAACTGCGAGTGCATCCTTCTTCTGCATCCATGCCAGCTCCCAATATTTAGCTGGTGCTTCTTCCACCCTTGTGCAGGTGCCACGCACAATGCCTAATCCATCATGTCGCACTATTGTTGTTTTGGTCCAAAACTCCCAATCTCATTTAAGAGTTCATCCCCCCCTTTGTCTCCATCATATGTTGGTAATTCCCTAACTTCGTTCGTCACATACCATAGTGATCTAATCATCCTATTGCAATTTAGCATTGATACGTCATGCAACCGATTCTGCCAATGTTCTATTTCTTCATTAGAATCCAAAGTGCTAGAACTGTCGCACTCCCATGAGATTCTCCCATCTTCAGTCGGGTTTACCCTATCCTAATCTTGCACTGTTCTCTAGTAAATGTAGTCCATCTCATCGTCACTGTCATCTTCATGCACAGGTTCAGTGTAGCGCACTCCTTCAGCTAGATCCAGCGGAATGACAATGCGTAGAAACTCTTTCTCAAAAATCATTTTTCACTTCTTCAAGTTGATGACTCCATTCATATCCGTAGCCCAATCTATCCCTAATAATGTGGGGTAAGGGTTACTATCATCCATAATCTCTATTACCTTGAAGTTTGTCTGTGTGCTCACATCGTCAATATCCATAGTTACCCCTTGCGGTCTTCCCATGGGCACAATCTTTTGTTGATTTGCCATCCGTAATTGAATAGGAGACCACTATAACATGGGCCAACCCATTTGCTCCCAAGTCTATTTTGGTAACACGTTCGCGTCCAAACCCAGGTCGAGGACTACTTGATCCATCTCATATTCGTAAATTTGCATCATCAGCCTCATTTCCCTCCCAGTATGCAAAGTATGCTTCCCCATCTTTCGAACTACATGTGATTCCCCTGATCCTGCACACCTAGTGATCAACACATGGAGTCCTTTAACTGCCTTATTGTCTCGTAGCAGCTTCATGCATGTTTCTAAAAAGGTAGTAAGCATAGACAGATCCATTCCCGATTCCAATTGATCCTTACTACCCGAATTAGAGGCCTCCTTGAAGCTATTATTAGCTTCCATAACCATTTCCTTCGTGCATTCAGAGTCAATTTCAGATTCCTTCATCAGGGCCTTGCAGACCCATGTATCGTCCTCAGGTTTCTTTTCCTTATCTTCCCCTGTAATTACACCACTTCTAAGCACCATATTCACGTTGGGGTCTCCTTCGCATGGTTTTGGCCTCATCATTTGGATATTCTGTGTTGGAGTAGGTTGTATTACCCCTTTCTCGCACATTTGTGTGATCAACATCGGACAATATACCACTTCATGATCAAACTGATAGCAATACGGACAACATATTCTAGTTGGATTCGTACAGCCACACACGTAGTGCTTGAGTCCTTTGCAGTTGTAGCAGATTAACTGTTTGCGCCCTTGTCCTGGTCCCATCCCTCCTTGCCCTCGACCTTGTCCTTGAAATCCCCCCCGCATGATGGTTGTAGCCGGATCAAGGCCTCACATTTCTGTCTACATTCGATAAGCTGGGGTCCTATCCATCATTAGTTCATAGCTCCGACATGTCCGCTTGTCATGACCTGCTGATCTACAAAAATTACAGTACAGTTGCTGTGGATTCTGGGTTTACTTTTGCAACAAGTGATAGTTGTCCATTGTGTGATTTCCTCCCACCTGACAAATTGCACACCAGAGAGCAGCGAATGCACTCGGTCCTGCTTGCACCTCTGATCTCAACGACATCGGTCCCCCTCCTGCCAAATAGTTTGCGAATACCAGATAGTAATCCTTATCATGACCCTGGCCTTTACATTTTATACACCACACTTCTTCGCGCGCCTCTCGCCAGGGCGCCCTATCCTGCTTCAAACTCTACATCTCTAAGCATAGGTTTTGTAGTTGCACGTGGATTTGTTGGACTCCCAACCCCAGATCCTATATCATTTTTCCGTGCAACCTCATCGCCATTGCCTTTACCTGGGTTGAGAGCTTCTGTTGTGACAATGCCATCCTCAGGTGTGGTGTCAAAGATGTCACAAACCATGCGCAATGCTGTGCATTTGTTAGTTTCATATTAGCCTCACGGATCGTACTTTTTAGCCTTTGATCTAGATCCCAAGGAGTTTCACCTGGAAGCATTGTGATCTACTTGAATCCTATAATCGACTGCCTCTCCAATTTCGGTCGGCTAAATTCTCTGTTCAATGCAATCTGAATTTCTGCTATTCTGGCATTCGGGTGATCATTCGAGTGCTTGATATACCAAGACAGCACGCGGTCCTATAGTGCACTTACTAGTGTGGCCTTCTTAATGTTATCATCCGTAACCCCGTGTGCTTCCCACACTACTCTTACTACAAACAAAAATTGATCTGGGTCTTCGTTTCCTACTACTTTGAATACAGGCAACTTGATCGCGCTCGCCATGCTAAACTGTTGAATTGGTGAAGACGAAGTGGGCGAAGTTGGAGGTGATGGGAGTGATGGCATTAGCAGAGATGATAATTGCGAAATGCACTACCCAATCAAACTAACCACACTCCTTGGAGAAACCCAAGCACGCTCTTCCCCACTTTCTTGCAGCGGTGAAATTAAAGGACTGTTTCCTAACCCTTGAATCCCTTTGAAGATCCTTCTGCTTCACGTCATTCTACTCATTAATGTATGCTCATCACCCGTTTTTCACATAATAGTATCTTAATCTAGGTATTCAAAGACTTGATGTACTTACCTCACAGTCCTTTGAGAAAGCGTCTTTCAGCTTCACTGTAGCTCACAGTCATGTCTATCGCAAATTCAGTGATAAACCCTCCTATTATCTGATCCAGCCAATGATCTATGGCCCACGCAATTTTATCTTCAGATGCCTCTAGCCTGCACACTAACTCCAGAGTCCACAATATCGGTTGATCAAGCTTGCACCTTCCCTGGCTATTTGCTAGCCTCACGATCCAAGCATATGGTTCCAAAGAGAATGTCACGAAGAAGACCTCGTGGATTTCTGTATATATGAAGCAATCCAACCACCTTCTCTTGGATATCTGCGGAGTTTTATTTTCCTGTATTACGAACTCGTGCAGCTTCTGATCCAAGCAATCTTCAATTTCTTTCTTCGTAGGGTTCCAGTGTTCCGACATCATACATCCCTTAAGCAGATCTAGTCCCAGCAACAGAACCATTTCTTGGCTTAATGGGGTTTGACCCAGGTTCATAAATGTTTAGCCAAACAAATCTCGACACTACTGGCCCTTTCGGCAACGGTCCACGGAGCACGGACTGAAGTCTCACCTAAGGTAGTATGGGAGGGTGTTGGAACCAGGTTTCCACACCCTAGGGATGTCTTGATGTGGTATAGGTTTGCGTGGAGCGATCCTACGTGGTGTGTTTCTTCTGCGCAATTGTCTTCTCAAAGCAATTACCTTAGTCAAGTGCAAATGAAATTTACCCTTTCCTGTGCTTAATATTATTATAGATCTTTGGTTACTTACAAAGGTACAACTCTTTCAGTTATTATTTAACATAGACAGACATGTGCGTAATCATAAATCCAGAATAGATGCATAAACTAGAATCTAGAATAGATACACAATATTTCAAAATCAACTTATGTTTATTAATGCCTTTATCTGATTACAATCCACTTCTTGCCCTGCACACACAGCTGCAGGGGTCCGCACACTCAGTTGCAGACTCTAACCAGGCCTCCACGCACCTAGCTGTGGAGCCTCTATCTCCTATTACAACCCTTGACTCAAACTTACCGACTCAGAGCGACTACCACTATCAACAACCCATGCATTATAGATCTCCTTAATCCCTTTCTAAAAACTATCTTCTACACCTAGAGCCTTGCTTTATTTATACATTCTCATGGTCCACAAACCATGGGTAGGCTTACTCATTTTCTATTATTTTACCTTATTTTCGGGCAGACTACCCTTTGACTTGACTTATTACAACTCATGCTCCATGCACTTCACAGAGATTTTACAATACAATACCCAAAAATGTGGGCTTTAAGCTCCAAAACCGTTACATAGGGGACCCACTACCCAACAAGAAGGCAGCTAAATGATTCCTCGGAGGCACCACTTAGTTTTTTCTTTGTTACATATGGACAGAGGGAGTGAAGCTTAAAGGCTTCATAAATGCATATTCGGTAGGGAGTCCATCCGACAGAAAGAGCACATAAGGGGGAATCTTTAGTATTTGGGTAGTTAGTAGCAGTTTCTTAGTACAACAGGAAGTAGAGATTAGTTCCACTCAGTTCAGCAGAAGCAAAGTACATGGCTGCTAGTAAAGAAACTTGTGAGGCTATCTAGATGAGGAAGATCCTTGTTGGGTTATTTGGTCAATAGATGAATCCTACAGTGATTTACTATGACAATTAGAGTTGTATCAAACTCTCTAAGAATCCAATTTTCATGATCAATCCAACCATATCGACATTTGGTATCACCATCTATGAGATTGTGTGTAGAGGAGAATCATGTTGCTGGAGTACATTCCTACAGAGGAATAAGATGTAGATATTTTGACAAAGGCATTGTCAATATGAAAATTCGAGTTTTATAGACGCAGGATTGTTGGGATGGGGTCCTCTGGGTTAGCTTGGGGTTAATATAACCCAATTTTTGGTACAATTTTGTAAATAATATAAAGTCTCCACAATTTGTGGATGTGGAGCGTGTAGGTAAATAGGAGTCAAAGGGGCTTAAGCCCTTGTTTTGGATGAGTTTTGAGTCGGTTTTGAGATTCACCCATGGTTTGTGAATGATGGCATTATATGAAAAAGACTATAAATAGGTGTGTCTAAGGGAGGCTAAGGCAGTGGCAGAAGTAGTAGAAGAACTAACTAAGAAAGAAGAAGAGTGATGGGCTTGGAGGGGCTTAGAAGAAGAAAGGCTCTGTAGCTGAGTGCGCGAACCCCTACAGTTGTGTGCGCAAGGCAGTTTTGAGTCTGTAATCCTGAATTGAATATCAATAAAGATAGTTTTCTGAAGAATTCTTGAGCATTTATGTTTATCTCTGTTAATGTCATATGTTGTTGATGAATGATTTCCTTTATGATATATTGATTGAATGTTATGCGATTCCCTTAAATAAGTCTTAGTAATGTACGCAATGCATGTTTAAGTACTTTTGCAAAGACTCTGATGAATACTCTCATGGTTACTAATAACTTAAGTAAATATGCTGAAAATTAGTGTAGGACTGCCACCTGATGCATGTAAGTAGGGAAATTGACTGTTAAAGGTTCGCAAGGACTTATTGTAGACATTCACGAAGGTCTGAAGACTATTTTAAAAGAGTACAGTGGAAATCCCTAAGAGTTTATCGATCTACGTGAAGGCATATTTGAGGCATTAAAATACATCACACTAGTCTCTGGATGCAGAAACTTGGTTCTTTCATCCCCCCATACTGCTTCGGGTGAGACTACAGCTTGCGCTACGCAGGTTGTTCCCAAAAATGCTAGTAGTGTAGGGTTTTGTTGTTTGGCGTAGTTAACTCTAATCCTGGGTCAGGACCCCCTAAACAATCAAATGGTTCTGTTGTTGGGACCAGGATCTTCTTGAAAGAGATGTGTGATGTTGTATCATTGTAATCCGACCAAGAAAGATATGGAAAAGTGGTTGGATCAGAAGATTCACGAGTTCGTGGCGCAAGCAAAAATGAATTCGTGCTTGCCAAAGGAAGAGTGGCTGAACAGTTATTTGTATATGGAGATACATGAGATCTTCTTCTGCACCTACCCCATTGAGTTGTATGAATGGTTGGCTAAATTTACAGATAGCCAAGGAAGGTGGAAGCTCAATAATTATTGGGAATGGGTCCCCTGGGGTCAATTTTGGCATTAAAAGCCCAATTTTTGGGGCTAAATGCCCATGTTTTGCATAAATAATGTAAATTCTCTGCATTTTGTGGCCGTGGAGTTCTAAGATGTAAGTAGTCAAAAAGGGTTTTCACCCTTAGTCTAAATAGTTTGTGTCAACTTGATGAGATCCTCCCTTGGTCCGTGGACCATTGGATTATATAAAAAGGGAGTCTTAGAAGAGTCTAAGGCAGTTGATAAGTTTTGGTAGGGTTCTGAGTAAGTATATGGATCTGTAAGAGATAAGAGCGAAGAGTCTTAGTGTAGGAAGAGGCTCTACAGTTGAGTGCGCAGAGACCTATGGTAGAAGTCCGCAGTTGAGTGCACGGACCCCTACAGCTGTGTGCGTAGGGTAGTCAGAGTTTGTACTGGAAATCTGGATTATCAATAAAGAGAAGTATTCTGAAATTATTTGTGTTTGTGTTATTTTACTTCCGTTATGAATGTTGCGATTATGTTATGTTTAATACTAGGGTTATGAATTAATGCTATATTGATGCGTGAATCCATGTATTTTACTTTGTCATATGAACACAAGTAAGAATATCTATTTACGTGAAGATAACCGTAATGCATTTTAAAGTTAACCAATACTTAAGTGAATCTGAGTAAATAAAGAAGTAAGAGTAATTATAGAGGTGCGTAAGTGCCTGATCTATCTATTTGGGGTCTGCGAAGGATGATTGGAGACTTTCACGGAGGCTTCAAGGACAAATAAGAGAAATACTTTGATAAGCCCTAAAGGGCTTATCAATCTGTGTGAAGGAAGGCCAGGGCATATAACCAACATCACAACCATCTCAGTGCGGAAACATGGTTCCTGCATCCCCCCATACTGCTTTAGGTGAGACTTAAGCTTGCGCTCCACGGATTGATGTTGTAAGGGCCAATAGTGTAGGGATTTTCTTGGCTCCTTAGCATTGAACCTGGGTCAGGGCCCATCAAGCCAACAAATGGTTCTGTTGTCGGGACAAGGATCTGCATAATGAGATGTGTGGTGTTGCATCATTGGAATCCAACTAAGGAGATTGAAGACTGGTTGGATAGAAAAATCCACGAATTTGCGGTGCAAGAAAAAAGGAATCTGTGATTGACAAAAGAACAGTGGTTGGATAGATATATGTACATAGAGATACATGAAATCTTCTTCTGTTCCTTCCCGGTTGAATTATACGAGTGGATCGTAAAGTTGGTAGATGACCAAGGGAGGTGGAGGCTTGAGGGTCCGATTGTCTGGACACCGATGTTAGTGCAGAGATTGGAAGCCTGTGAAGATAAGATTGTGCGCATTGTCAATCATTGGATCGATCATATCATAGGAGGATTTATGATAGAGTGCACGGTCAATACTTCAGTTAGTTATAGTGAAGCAGAGTGCTGCTTCATCAAAGGGCTACGAGGTAAGTATTTGAAATTGTTAAATACTTGGCTTAAGATGCTCTTGTGTGAAAAGCAAGTTGTGCAGTTACCTTGATGTTTGGGGCTACGCGAAGTGGAAGGACTTTCAAGGACGGAGGTAGAAAAGGCCCTGAATATAGCCCGTTGATTGAACCTCCTCTAAGTGATGATGAGGGAGCAGCACAAGCTTCTCCATAGAGTGTTATTTAGTTGATAAAGCAAGGGTTCCCACGAATAATTCATCCACCCACACCACCTCCATCTTCACCCCCACTGCTTACACCCTCACCCACACCACCGCCACCTCCAGCACCGTTCAACATGGAAAACTCTGTAAAGCTACCTGTGTTCAAGGGCATGGGAAATGAAGATCTGACTAGTTTTGGTTCATCGCAAAGGTTGTATGGGAAGCTCAGGGTTTCACGGATGATCAAATGAAGAAAGAGAAATTAGTTAGTGCTTTGCAAGACTGCGCACTAATGTGATAATTTAAGTACTGCATGGATAATGTGATGTTCGTGTTGGCAGATATCCAGACTCCGCTAAATAAGGAATTTAGTAGACCTAAGTCTGAGGCGTAATCAATTGTGGGATCCAAAGAGATCATGATGAAGCCTGGTGAGACACCATCGGATTTGGATCAGAGATTTAAGTGTACGATCCATGAGGCTAACATGAATTTGACTGATGGGCAGCACCATGAATGGTTTGTGGCCTCTCTCTTGCCTCATCTAAGGGTTGCGCTATCACAACAAAAGATTGGGACCCAGGGAGAATCTTTGGAAATCGCGATGAGATTTCACGAGACACCAATGCAAGATGCTAATCTGGGGGTTCAACAGATTCATGCACAGTTGTAGAACCCTTGCCTCGAAATGCAAAGTCTGAAGAAAGACAGAACAACTCAGCTAGAGGCGTGCAAAGAAGTGTGGTGCCTAAAGTGCAAATGCCAAGGGCATGACAAAGATCACTGTCCAGTTTTTGCAAATTATGTTGCAATAGGGGGACCAATGCCTCTAAGGCCAGAAGCTGCAGCAGGTCCAAATATAGGGCCTGTGCTATGGTGTGCTATCTATCAGGTAGCTGGGAAACATGTGACAGACAATTACCATTTGTTGCAGAAATTCATAAAGACACTGAAACAAATCTTCTGCAACTTCTATCAATATGTGGGTCATGATTAGCGCAATTGTTGAAGTTACAAATTAATGATGGACAAGACACCTATTTATAGGGTGCAAGCAAAAACGTGGCCTCCGGACCAAGGCACTGGAGGAGCGTGAGGCAAGTATCAGGGGCATGAACGAGGTTGAGGTCGAAGAGGACCTGGTAGAGGTCGAGGGCAGGTTATTTGTTACAATTGTGGAGCACCATGACACTACGCGCGAGACTGCCTGAATTCGACACAGTTTTCATGTCGTTATTGTACTCAATTTGACCATGCGACGGAGGATTTCCCTATATTGTTAGCTGAGATATGCAAGAAGGGGGCACAGCCTCAACAACTGACTCAGAACTTGCAAATGATGAGGGTTGAGCTTCACGAGGAAAACCCTAAGGTAAATATTGTGCTGCAGAGTGGAGAGACGATTGGTGAGAATAAGGGGAAGCATCTTGAAGAAGGTGAGTGGGTCCACAAAGCGCTAGAAAAGGAGACCAGGTTTGATCTAGAACGCATAAAAGAAACATTTATGGAAGCGAAGAAGAGTTTCAATGACGCCTCTACCTCAAGGATTCAAGAGATACCGACTAAAGAAATGGACCCGTCCATGATTACCACATTCTTGAAGACCTGCATGAAACTGTTACACAATATCAAGGTGATGAAGGGATTGCAGGAGCTTATCAATAGGTGCGCTGGCAAGGAAAATGCTACTGACAAACTGCGCGTAGTTAGGAAGTCTGGTAAACATAAGGTAAGAAATGGACGTGAGATGAGACTCATCAGATAGATAGGAGAATACAAAATGGACCAAGTTATCTTCGACCTAGGGTCTGACGTGAACATTTTTCCGAAACAGAAATGGGAAAGAATGGGGGGACCTGCACTACAGTGGTCTCTGATTCATTTAAGGATGGAGAATCAATAGAAAATCATCCCAATGGGGAGGTTGCAGGGGGTAACAGTTGATATTGAAGGCGCGAGTGCACTAGCTAGTTTTGAAGTGATAGAGATTGTGGATGACAACAATCCCTAGCCCACACTCCTTGGGATCGATTGGGCTGCTGACATGAATGGGGTATTCAATCTGAAGAAGTGAAAGATGATATTTGAGAATAAATCGCTCTAAGTAGTGGTGCCACTGGACCCTGCAGAAGGACCGCGCTATATTGAACCAGTCCATGATTATGAAAGTGATGACAATTTGGACCAAATTTACAAGATAACGGTGCAAGATCAGGATTGGGTGAATCTGACAATAGATGGACATATTTCATGGTACCACGAAATTTTCTGCACATTAGGTTTAGATGAAGAACTAGAGCACTGGCAGAATCAACTGCATGAAGTATCTATGCTACGCTGTAATATGATGACCAAGTCGTTGCGATGTGTATCATCAAAGGTACGAAATTTGCCTTACTATGATGACTTAACTGATGTTGATCACTTTTTGGATGCATTTAAGAGAGAATTTCCAGAGAAACATTGCTTCCAGGCCCTGGACTGGGCACTGCATGCTACACCTACGAGATGGTGGGGCACTCACAAGGATAGTTTTGATGATTAACACGTATACAGAAAAATGATGAGAGTGCGGTTTGGTCACCCACAAGTATTGCTAACAGAGAAATATGATGTGAGAAATGATCCACGCGACCATTTGGCCAAATGGACTGAAGTGTATGGAGCGAAGCCTCAGTCGGAGTGGGTCCATCCGTTTTGTCATACATTGGATGTTATACCAATGAATTGGTACTTGGAGACAGAACTCCGCCATGGCACTGAAGAATGGGATGTTTTGCGCCAAGGATTTTTATGACGCTTAGCTTTGAGGATGGGTTTGAAAGAATTGATGAAGTATTATAGGAGTTTAAGGCAGCAATTTTTAGGATAC
The DNA here is from genome assembly GCA_000404065.3 of Pinus taeda. Classification (NCBI taxonomy): domain Eukaryota; kingdom Viridiplantae; phylum Streptophyta; class Pinopsida; order Pinales; family Pinaceae; genus Pinus; species Pinus taeda. The sequence continues at coordinate 67,185 of APFE031230030.1, forward strand.
CGAAGGATCCTCTAGATTTGAGTCAACCTGATTGGACTACCCAGCTGAGCCACCCACTTACAGTGGAAGAAGAAGACGAAGACCCGAGGAAGATTAATATTCCAGATATTGAAGGTCACTGCGAAGTTGAAGGACAACAACTAGAGAACCCAGACATAACTGAGCCGCTCAAAACTAGATAGGTGAACATTGGCACAGAGGCAGACCTGAAGTTTGCAAAGATTGAGGACTACTGGGATGACATGACAGTAGATAAGGTCATTGAACTACTCGCGAATATCAGAATCTATTTCCCACAAAGTTTTCATATCTGAAAGGGATAATAGGGGACCTGGGTGTCATGAAGATCACCCTAAAACTGGATGTGAAACCTGCAAAGAAAATACCTTACCACTTCAATCTGAAGTATAAATAAAGGGTCCTCTTAGAGTTATATAAGATGCTCACGGCAGTTATTATTGAACCGGTGGAAGAAGCTAATTAGGTGAGCCCAATAGTAGTTTAGGAAAAGAAGCAGAAGGGAGAAATAAGGATATGCGTAGATCTCAAGAAATTGAATGATGCCTGCGTGCATGATCCCTGCCCAACTCCATTCACCAATGAGGTGCTCGATAATGTTGGCGACCAAGAAGCATATTCATTCACTGATGGGTTCTCTGGGTACCATCAGATGAAGAACACACCAAAGGATAGAATTAAGACGACCTTCGTGACTGAATGGGGATGCTTCCAGTATATGGTGATGCCTTTTGGGCTGAAGAATGCACCAGCGATCTTTTCACGTGTAGTCATCGCGGAATTCACGAATTTCATTCACAAATTTCTGGAGGTATACTTTGACAATTGGATAGTGTTTGGGTTGGCAAAGCACCATATGGCAAGTCTACGCTTGATGGTAGATACATGCCGGAGGTATGAGATCGCACTCAATCTAAAGAAATGTTTGTTTTGTGTCCCTTTTGGGATCTTGCTGGGTCTTGTTGTATGCAGACAAGGCTTGATGGTAGACCCTACGAAGATCACGGTCATAATCAATTTGGAGGAGCCAAGGAGTGTGAAACAGTTGCACGCAATGTTGGGGCATACCAGATACTATAGGAAATTCATCAAGAGCTATGTCCAGATCACTGCGCCGATGGAAAAACTGTTAAAGAAGGATGTTACATTCTGTTGGAATGAAGAATGCCAGAAGAGCTTGTATGTGCTAAAGGAGAAAATGGTCACCACGCCAATCCTAGTCTTCCGGGATTGGAAGAAGGAATTTCATGTGCATGTGGACACATCATGTATTGTGTTGGGAGTAGTAATGACACAGGCCGGTGAAGGGGACTCTGATCACCCTATAGCATTCGCAAGTAGGAAGCTGTCGAAAGATGAGAAAAATTATTCGACGACAGAGCGCGAAGGATTAGCTATGGTGTACGTGCTCCAAAAGTTTAGGCATTATCTATTGGGTGGACATTTTAAGATGTATATAGACAATTTTGCATTGAAATACCTATTCAACAAGCTTGTGTTGGGGGGACGATATGCAGGCGTATTTTGTTGTTACAAGAATATGATTTTGAAGTCATTGTGAAACCAGGATGATTGAATGCATGATCGGATCATCTGTTGAGCATTGAAACTAGAGAAGAGCCTACTAATTTGGAGGAAGGATTGCCACACACACATTGTGGTGCGTGTCATGGACAACCACTTTGAAGATATTATACACTTCTTGATGACAGGAACGACTCTGGAAGGATATACAAGTCAACAGAAGAAGGAACTAGTGGTGTGCACAGCAGAATTTTCTATCATTATAGGGCACTTGTACAAAATGGGATCAAATGAAATATTGCGATGTTATGTGCTAGAGTTCGAACAAAATAGCATCCTCATTGAGGCTCATGGCGAAGCTGCAGGAGGTCATTATGCATGAAAAGAAACAGTGTAATAGATTCTATGTGTTGGGTTATGGTGGCCGACCTTGCATAAGGATTCAATAGCGTATTGTAGGGCATGCGACACATGCCAAAGGACTGCCAAACCCTCGCGCAGGGATGAGCTATCACTGAATCCATAGATATTGTTACAGCCCTTCGAGAAGTGGGCGATTGACGTTGTGCGACCAATTCAGCCTAATGGAAAGAGGACGGGTGCGCGGTACATCATCACCGTGACTGAGTACTTAACCAGATGGGTGGAGGCGCAGCCTGTGAAGGACTGTACAAGGTTTGGTTGTCTAAAAATTTTAATGAGCGATCATGGTACGCATTTTCTTCATGAGGCAATCAACGCGATGACGGAGGAATTTCAGGTTTAACATCAGAAGAGCATGCCATATCATCCACAGGCTAATGGGACGGTGGAAGTGTTTAACAAAATATTGGAGAGTGCACTAATAAAGGTTTTCAATGCTCAAAGAAATGACTGGGATGAGTGCGTGCCTGCGGTGCTATGGGCTTATAAACGACTTGCAAGAAATTGACTAGACAAATGTCATTCAAACTAGTTTATGGCGTACAAGCTGTGATGTTGATGTAGTACATTGTACCTAGTCTGCGCATAGTGGCATTCACAAGAATGAGAGATGACAGAGCCCTGAAGGAGAGGCTCGCATAACTAACAAATCTTGGAGAGGATAGATTTCTAGATGGATTCCATCAACAAGTTCAAAAGGAGTGTGAAAAGGCATGGCACAATCGGCACATCAAACTGCTTACCTTCAAGGTAAATGATTTAGTTCTATTATATGACAGCAAGTTTGATCAATTTCCAGGAAAATTTCGGATGCATTGGCTGAGGCCCTATGTCATCAAGGAGATTATCAATGGTGGAGCATTTTAGTTGGTAAACTTGAATGGAGATTCATTCCGAGGGAGGGTGAATGGTAGCCAATTGAAGCCATACACCGGTGATTTGGTTAGATGACTACATGATGGAAGCATAGTCTTAGCGCTCCAGGTAGCTGAAAGGAGGTGCGGGACTATAAACTACACTTCTCGAGTTGTGGAGCTATGCAATTGGGAAACTACGCAAAATGAAGGAATGTCACAGTCTCAACCGAAATGTGTGGGGAGCTACACTATCAAAGAATATACCTCGTAGGGAAGACAAAAAGTGACCGTTATGGTCACTGTTCATGACTTGATAGTGGGAAAACAGATAAATGGAGTGGGGGGGCAGCATTTAAGTCAGAATTCAAGGGAAATATCTTTGAAAATTTGCCATCAATCTAGCGTTTATGAATGAATTTTTGGGGAACAGCCGGATTTGAATTTGAAAATACCTATAAATGACAGGTGGATGCCAGCAAAAAACACATGCCATTTTGAGAATTGAGGTGTTGAGCTCTTAAGCGTGTATCAACCATGAGTACTTTGAAGCTTTAACAGCGATTTCAGCATTTGAGAAGTTGCCAAAGGAAACACAGGAGTTGTTGTCTAGTATCATGTCGGTGCCCGCATAAATCGTAAGTGTTGGAGAAGTAATGGCAGCTGAGGGAACTGCCCCGGAGATAGAAAGTGTTGAAGTACCTGCAGAGGTACCCAAATCGCCGAGGTCGCCAAGGCCAAGGCCTATATCGACCAAAGAGGGTCCAAAAATGAAGAAAGAAGCAAAAAGTGACACCGTCGGTGAGAGCATCACCCAGAAAACACACACAGAAGTAAAAGCCCACCATGTAGGGGAAGCGCAAGGTAGTTGACCTGGAAGCTGAAGAAGACAGTGAAGAAATCAATATGGGTGGGGATGACATTGACATGGGGTCTAAGGACATTAGCGTTGAAGGGTCTGACCCTATTTCTAAACTACCCAAATACATTCCATCGCACCAAGGCAAGGTAAAGGTCCCCAACGACATTGATGAGAGCAAGGCCATGTTGCTTGCACCGTTGCTACTGGAAAAATTCACATTTCATGGACCGCGCCTGGCATCCATCCCCCTTTTAAAACTGGAGGATTGGGATTTGGCCAATACATAATGCTTTCCCCACTTAGCGACTGATCAGTTCATGCATCGTGTCTTCTATAAGGACACTGGTGTGACCGCGCTGGAGCAAAGGAAATGGATAAAAGGGGTGGACAAGGCAAGACTACTAAACATGCTATGGGTGTCGCATTACAACCGCGTGCCCATAACCATGATAGTGATCAAATAGCTGCTATGCTTGGTGAACGATGGGTGCCTGTGGTTAGAAGAAACAATACAAATCATTCACATGCTGATCCATAGGATCACTCGGCTGCCACATTCAGGACTAAATCCAGCCATGCCATTTGGCAGAAAGAGAGGTGAGAATGACCTCACCGAGAAAATGAAGGAAAAATTTAAGGTCATCAAGAAGCCGTGTGGCTACTCCATTTCTAGTATAACTGAACCCACGATCAGAGTAGCCACCCAGATCTTGGGAGGGAAAATTATGAGAAAGTGTCATGCAAATGAAGTGTCAACACCAGTCGTATCATTAGTAGTCCAGTGCATGGAGGGCGTACAATTCAACTAGACACGCTACCTCTGCAGCAAGTTCCTTGCGAACTATAGAGAGGCACAGGATCACAACAAAACCTTTCACTATGCATGGTTGCTACTATCCCTAGTACTGGTCACATGGGAGTTACTAGAGGATAATCAGTTTCCTCCAGTCATGCAGGATTTAATGGAAGCAGCAAAGTTCGCTTTGCTCTGGGCCACCAAGGATCCCGAAAGGGTCAAGGATAGCAAGATCATTTAGATCTTGATGGAGATGAGTATCAACATGGCCATCAACCGAAAACCGCAGTTGTCACCGACTGTCTTCAACCAATTGGCAAAGTACGTGGAGTTCAAGGAGGACTTCCACTATGTCTCCATGCGAGCGTGGAAGGACCCTGAGCAAAAGTGGTATGACCTTCCATACCTCACCACAGACGACATGATCATGGTGGTCCTCGTCTGCAGGCTAGTAGAGTGATGCATAGCCTTAGACTTGACAGGTGGGTCTAGAAAGTCTGCAACAAAGCATAAGAAGGAAGAGGCTAGAATAAAGATGGAACAGTTGGCCGTGAAGAGGAAGAAATAGGCTAAGCATAGAGCCAAAGTGGAGCACGCTGCCAAAAAGAAGACAGAACAACATGAACGAGAGGAGGAGTGCAACTTCGACAGGATTCAGAAATCTCCTTCCATGGAGACAGAAGAGGAAGATCAGTGATCCGATTAGGGAGGAGAAAACCTGGAGACTACTCTATTCCAAGTTAAGCACAACAGTGAGCAAGAGAAATTAGGGTTGTGGAAGAATTCCAAGGCCAACAAAACATCCCTTGACCCAATCACCTTGACAAAGGGTGATTTGAATGACATTGGCGATGTAATGAGGGATGCAACTGCGGAACTGTTGCAGCAGTTCGAGCAGTAACAACAACAGGCCTTGGGTTCCATTCAAACGGGTTTGTGTGAGCTAGCTACAGATCCCGGTGACATAGGTACAAACTAGTGTGGGGCGAAGCAGCATGGTGTCAACTAAATTAGCACCTAGAACGTTAGAGGTAGTAGACATGGTGTGCACGTTGGATCCCTAGGCCATAGTGCTGCTAGATGGAGCACTTACTGCAGAAGCAGATGCTGACAGGGTCACTATTAGTTCCCTCAAGAGGGTAGGGCTAAACTTGGTCATGCTTCCAAGTGAATCCCTTCACATCTTGTAAGATGGTGTGATCACAGAACTTCGGGCTCACGAACAGTGCACCCTAAACATTATCAGTGAGCAGAAGGTGAACAACGATCAGTTGGCTACCCAGAATAATTTTTCCATTGATCTTCTTAAGGCCACCACGGAAAATAATGAGAACATGACCAAGGTGGTGGCTGAGGCATGCAGGACTATGCTAGAGTTGGATATTCCTAAAGATGCGCCAGTGGATGTGAGAATCCAGAAGCTCGCTACCAGAGTGTGCAAAGCGAGAACAGAGTTGGCTAAGGTTTAGTTTTAACTAAACCTTAAAAATATAGAGCTCGAGTTGACGGCCTAGCCTTCAACTCCACCAGAGGTTAAAGAGGAATGCGCGACCCCTATCAAAGATGCAGTAGCAACTATAGATGTTGTCATGAAGGAGTGCATTGCACTCTTCGAGCAGATGCTCGATGTAGTCACCAACCTATAGGAGGATTCCACTGTGCAGAGGCTAGAGACAGAGGTGCGAGAGATGCAACAGAGATATGATGAGGTTAAATAAATGTCATGCACCATCATCATTACACAAAGTTTAGCAAAGCTGCAGGAAGTAAAGGCGTTGAAATAACGGGTGGATGCAACTCAGTGCAAGGAGACAGTACTCAAGGCTAGATTGGGGCCTTACCTAAAGGAGGCCTATGTACTCACTACTCCATTGAAGGGAAATTGGCCAATCTACAAGTAACATAGCAAAAAATATAGGCAGATAGCGCAGAGCCAGCAATGGAGTAGTTGGTCGAGGAGGTGAAACAGGTGGCAACATAGTGCACCACCAAAGTTGTAGTGCTACAATTGGAGCTGAGAGGTCTTCGCAACAAGATCTTCATGCCAACAGAGTAACTCAGGGGCGAGTCACCAGATTTGTGTTGGGGGCTAGTTGGGAACGGGTCCCCTAGGGTCAATTTTGGGGTTAAAAGCCCAAGTTTTGGGGCTAAAGACCCAAGTTTTGGGGCTAAAGACCCAAGTTTTGGGGCTAAAGACCCAAGTTTTGTGTAAAGAATGTAAAGTCTCCACATTTAGTGGCCATGGAGCACAAATATGTAAATAGTCAAAAAGGGTTTCTGCCCTTAGTTTAAATAGTTTGTGTCAGCTTGATGAGATCAGCCCTTGGTCCACGAACCATGGGATGTATAAAAGGGATTCTTAGAAGAGTCTAAGGCAGTTGATAATTGTTGGTAGGGTTCTGAGTACGCTTATGGGTATGTCAAAGCTAAGAGTGAAGAATCTTAGCATAGGAAGAGGCTCTGCAACTAAGTGTGCAGAGGCCTAGTGTCGAAGTCTACAACTGAGTGCGCGGACCCCTGTAGCTATGTGCGTAGGGTAGTCAAAGTATGTACTAGAAATCTGGTTTATCAATAAAGAGAAATATTCTGAAATTATCTATGTATGTGTTATTTTACTTCCATTATGAATGTTGTGATTATGTTATGTTGAATACTGGGGTTATGAATTAATGCTATATTGATGCGCAAATCTATGTATTTTACTTTGTCATATGAACGCAAGTAATAATATCTGTTTACATGAAGATAACTGTAATGCGTGTTAAAATTAACCGATACTTAAGTGAATCTAGGTAAATATAGAAGTGAGATTAATTACAAAGGCACGTAAGTGCTTAATATATCTATTTGGGGTCTGTGAAGGATGATCAGAGACTTTCGCAAAGGCTTCAAGGACAAATAAGTGAAATACTCTGATAAGCCCTAAAGGGCTTATCGCTCTACGCAAAGGAAGGGTTATGGCATATAACGAACATCACAACCATCTCAGGGAGCGAAAACTTGGTTCCTGCATCCCCCCATACTACTTCAGGTGAGACTTCAGTCCGTGCTCCACAAATTGATGTCGAAAGGGCCAGTAGTGTAGGGATTTTCCTGGCTACTTAACGTTGAACCTGGGTCACAGCCCATCAAGCCAACAATAATCTTATAGTGTGGACTCAAAAATTAGTGTGATGATTAGAAGGCTCTGAAAATGAGATTGCATGGGCTGTCAATCACTGGGTTGATCATATTAGAGGAGGATTTCTTACATAATTTGTACTTGATACCTCAGTCAGCTATAGCGAAGAAAAGCGAATATTTTTCAAAGGACCATGAGGTAAGTATTTAAGATCATTGAATACATGGATTAAAATGTTGTTATGTGAAAAACGGGTGATGCCATTACATTGATGTTCGGAGCTATGTGAAGTGGATGACTCTTCAGAAATCGTGAAGGATAGACACCGAATTATAGTGCATTAATTGGACCTCCTTCAAGTAACGACAAAGGGGCAGGACAGACTATGCCGAGAAGCATGGTTCAACTAATCACTGGGGATTCCTTGAACAAACCATCCTTCCACTTTGCCTCCACCTCCACCTCCACCGCATACACCATCGCCCACACCTCCACCTCCACCGCCACCATTCAACATGGTGACCGAAATGAAAATGATGATATTCAAATGCATAGGGAGTGGAGGTGCAAAGCAGTTCTAGTTTGTTGCAAATGTTACTGATGACAATATAAAGAATTCACAGTTGGTTACCACTTTGTAGGATTACGCGCTAACCTGGTATATTAAGTATTATTCTCATAACCCTCTTGCAATGCTAACAGAGACTAAGGCGGCTTTAAACAAAGAGTTTAGTAAGCCTAAGTCTGACTCATAGTTAGTAATTGGATTTAAATAAATCATGATGAGGGTCGATGAGACGCCCTGGGAATTTGATAAGAGGTTGAAGTGTCAAATCAAAGAAGCTAACATGCAGATCAAAGACAGCCAGCATCACGACTAGTTTATCGCTCTATCACAGCAGAAGATAGAAACATGGGCAGAAGCCATAGAAATCGCGATGAGGTTGCATGCATCACCTATTGAGGATACAAACCTAGGGGTACAATAGATCCACTCACAGTTAGCAATCCTACACCTAGAGTTGCAGCGTTTGAAGAAACAGAAGGAGGCTAAACCATAAGTGCATGCATAAGTCTAGTGTTTGAAGTCTAAGGGATAGGGGCATCATAAATATCATTTTCCAGTGTACGTGAATTATATTATAGGAGGGGGGCTAATTCCCCTGAAGCCAGACGCCCCAGGAGGGCCAAGCATGGGAGTTGCGCTGTGGTGTGCTATTTTTCAAGTTGCTGGACAACATGCGATGGATAATTTCCATTTACTTCAAAAGTTCATCCATACACCCCAGCAAGTTTTCTATAACTTCTGTAAATCTGTGGGTCATGGTGAGCACCACTGTCGAAGCTATGAGTTGATGATGGAAAGGACGCCCACATACTGGATGCAAGCATAAACTCGGACTCTAGATCAAGGCGTCAGAGGAGTGCGCAGAGGATATCAAGGTCGAGGACGAGGCCGTAGAGGAGGAGGACCTGGTAGAGGCCGCGATCAGACTATTTGCTACAATTGCAGATAGCCAGGGCACTACACATGAGAATGCCAGAATCCTACACACCCGTCATGCCAATACTACAGACAGTTTGACCATACTATCAAAGAATGCTTGGTGCTGATATCTAATATGAAAGAGAAGAAAACATAGCCTCAACAGCCTACACAGAACCTACATATGATGAGGGTTGAGCCCCGTGAAGAAGATCATAACATTAACATTTTACTAAGAAGTGGAATGACGACTAGCACTGATAAGGGTAAACAACCTGAAGAAGAAGGATGGGTCCACAAAGCACCGAAGAAAGAAGTCGGCTTTTATTTGGATCGTGCTAAGGAAAAATTTATGGAAGCTAAGAAGAGCTTCATTGAGGCCTTCGCCTAAGGAAGCTAGGACAAGATGCAAGAACTCAACGCACCTGCAGACGTTGACCCCTCTGTACTCACTATGTTTTTGGAGACCTGCATGAAACTACTGCACAATAGCAAGGTTGTGAAGGGCTTACAACAATTAATAAATAAATGTGCCAGCAAAGAGAAAGCCCCTAATGGACACCACGTAGTCCGAAAGATTGGAAAACATAAGGCACGAATAGGCATCAGATGAGGCTCACTGCATAGATAGGTGATTATGAGATGGAGCAGGTCATTTTGGATTTGGGTTCTGATGCAAACATATTACTGAAACAAAAATGGGAAAGGATGGGGAGATCTATGTTATAGTGGTCTCTGATTCAGCTCAGAATGGCAAACCAACAGAAAATCATCCCCATGGGACAGTTGTATGGCACAATAGTTGATATTGAAGGTATGAGCATGGTAGTAGACTTTGAAGTTATAGAAATTGTTGATGACAGTAATCCCTACCTCACGCTCTTTGGAATTGACTGGGCTATTGATATGATTGGGGTAATTAATTTGAAGAAGAGGACAATGCCATTTGAGAGGAAGTCACTTGGGGTTATAATACCATTGGATCCTGCAGAAGGGGCACAATATATTGAACCAGTCCGTGATTATGAAGAAAGTGATGATGAACTGGATCAAATCTACAAAATAATAGTAGGACATCAGGACTGGATCAATCCAATGGCAAATGGGAGGATCACATGGGACCGGGAGAGTTCCTACACCTCTGATTCAAAAGAGGAGTTAGAACATTAGCAGAATTGCTTACATGAAGTGTCTACCTTGCGATACAATATCATGATGAAGTCATTGCACTGTATTTTGTCAGAGGTAAGGAAATTACCCTATTATAATGGTTTAACTGATGTAGATCTATTTTTGGATGAATTTGAGTGTGAATTCCCTGAGGATCACTGCTTCCAAGCATTAGAGTTGGCAATGCACGCTATGCTAGCACGATGGTGTGGTATGAATAAGGATAGCTTTGCTGGATGGAAATATTACAGAAGAATGATGAAGCTACGGTTTGGGCGTGACAACACCAGAATGACTGAGAAATATAATGGAAGGGATGATCCATGTGATCACCAAGTAAAATGGACTAAAGAATGGGGAAAAAAACTGCAGCCGGAGTGGGTACACATATTTTGCCATACCTTGGACACCATTCCCATGAACTGGTATTTGGAAACGGAGCTCCGCCATGGCACTGCGGAATAGGATGTATTGAAGGAATGATCCTTATTAACCTTCAGCTTTGAAGATGGCTTCGCCAGCATTGATGAAGCACTAAAAGAAATTAAGGTAGTTATCTTCAAAATGCCGACAAAACCTATGAAATGGACCCAACCAAACTGGAGAACCCAGTTGCACCATGCGTTCGAACTCTATAATATAACCACTAAAGAGGAAGATGAAAACCTGTGAAACATTAATATTCCAGAGGCAGAAAGGCATCGCAAAGTCGAAGGCCCACAAATAGAAAACTTGGACAGCTCCGCACCTTTGAAGACAAAGTAGGTAAACATTGGCACTAAAGAAGAACCGAAGTTCACAAACATTGGAGATTATTGGGATGACACCATAGTGGATAAAGTTACTGAGTAACTCCATGAATACCAGGATATCTTCCCTACCAAGTTTTCATATTTCAAGGGCATAGTTGGTGATTTGGGCATTATGAAAATCACTTTGAAGCCGGACGTGTGGCCTATTAAACAGAGGTTGTGTCGCCTTAATCCTAAATACAAGGAAAAGTTTCACCAAGAGCTGGATAAAATGCTAGAGTTAGGAATCATAGAACCTGTTGAAGAATCTGATTGGGTGAGCCCGATGGTGGTTCAGGAGAAGAAACAAAAAGGGGAAATAAGGATTTGTGTAGATCTGTGGAAGCTTAATGATGCATGTGTTCACAACCCATTCCCAACGTCACTTACAAATGAAATCTTAGACAATGTTGGAGGGCATGAGCCCTATTCCTTTACTGATGGGTTTTCTGAGTATCATCAGATCAAGATCACACAAGAGGATAGGATAAAAATGACCTTCGCAATGGAGTGGGGTTGTTTTCAATACACGATGATGGTGTTTGGGCTTAAGAATGTGCTTGCGATAATCTCCCACGTAGTCATAGCATCGTTCAAGGAATTCATTCACAAGTTCCTGGAAGTATACTTCGATGATTGCATGGTGTTTGGATTGGTAAAGTGCCATGTCACAAGTCTATGTCTGATGTTGGATACATGTTGCGGATACCAGATCACATTGAATTTGTAAAATGCATATTCTATGTTCCTTTTGGGATCTTTCTGGGTCATGTGGTGTGCAAACAAGGATTGATGGTGGACCCTGCAAATATTGTTGTAATTGTGAATCTAGAGGCCCCCTAGGAACATCAAGCAGTTGTGTGTGATGCTGGGACATATGGGATACTATAGAAAATTTATCAAAGCTTATGTTCAAATTAGTGTGCCCATGGAGAAACTGTTAAAGAAGGACACAACATTCTGTTGGGACGAAGAATGTCAGTGTAGCTTAAATGTGTTGAAACAAAAAATGGCCACAACACTGATCTTGGTATTCCATGATTGGAAAAATGAGTTTCATGTACATGTGGATGCCTCTTGCATTACGTTGGGTGCAATGCTAACAGAGGTCGAGGAAGGAGAAATGGACCATCTTATAGCCTTCGCAAGTGGGAATTTATCAAAGGCCGAGAAAAAATATTTAATGACTAAGCGTGAAGGATTGGTTATGGTTCAAGCACTGCAAAAACTCAGGCATTATCTATTAGGAGGGAACTTCAAGATGTACACAGATCATGCTACCTTGAAATACTTGGTCAACAAGCTTGTGTTGGGGGGGAAGTTCTGCAAATGGTTGCTATTATTTCAGGAGTATGACTTTGAATTAATTGTGAAGCCAGGGAGGTTAAATGTGGGACCTGACCATCTGTCGTGGATCAAAACAAGAGAAGAGCCTAACAATCTGGAGGAAGGGTTGCCAAATGCGCAGCTCTTTGTGGTGCATGTAGTGGATGACCATTTTTCAGAAATTATTCACTTCTTGACTATGGGGATGGCACTGGAAGGATATACAGGCCAACAAAAGAAGGAATTAGTAGTGCGCGTGACCGATTTTTCAGTCATTGTCGGACATTTGTATAAAATGGGGGCCGATGAAATATTGCAAAGATATGTGCCAGACTTTGAGTGCAATAGCATTCTCGTTGAAGCTCATGTGGGAGCTACAGGAGGCCATTATGCAGGTAAGGCAACTATGCAAAAGATTTTGCGTGCAGGTCTATGGTGGCCAACATTACACAAAGATTCCAAGACGTATGGTAAGTCATTTGATGCATGTCAAATAACTAGCAAACCCTCATGAATGAATGAGTTACCAATACATCCTCAAGTGTCCTTGCAAGAATTTGAGAAGTAGGCGACTGATTTTGTTGGGCCAATTCAGCCCCTGGAAAAGAAAACAAGTGCGCGCTATATTATCATCGTGACAGAATATCTAACCAAATGGCCGGAAGCACAACCGCTTAAGGATTATATAGGGGCTACGGTAGCGAAGTTCTTGTTTGAGTGTGTCTTAATCAAATTTGGCTACCCAAAAGTGTCTATGCATGATAGGGGTAAGCACTTTTTGAACGAAACAATCAGCACGTTGACTGAAGAATTCCAGGTCTACCATCAGAAGAGTACATCGTATCACCCACAGGCAAATGGAGCTTTTGAAGCCTTTAACAAGATTCTGGAGAATGTACTAACGAAGATTTGTAATGCACAACGAAATGACTGGGATGTGCAGGTACTTGTAGTACTCTGGTCTTATAGGACTACTTGCAAGAAACTAACAGGACAAATGCCATTCATATTAGTATATGGGGTCGAAGCCGTAATGTTGATGGAGTACATTGTACATAGTCTACGCATAATAGTGTTGACGGATATGGTGGATCGCGAGGCCTTGGAATAATGTCTCGCATGGCTGATGGAGCTTGAGGAAGATCGATTTTTGGCAGGATTCCATCAACAAGTATAGAAGGAATGTGAAAAAGCATGTCATGATCACCATATCAAGATTCGCACGTTTAGGGTAAATGATCTTGTCCTGTTATATGATAGTAAATTCACTAAATTTATGGGTAAATTCTAGATGCATTGGTTAGGGCCATATATTGTCATAGAAATTATAGATGGTGGTGCAGTTCAACTGGCGAAGCTGAATGGGGAACCCTTCCTGGGAAGAGTGAATGGGAGTAGGTTGAAGTTGCATATAGGGGATCCGACACAATGACTATATGGCATCAAGATAGTTTTAGTGCTTTAGGCAGTTACAAGGAAGCACGAGACTATAAACTACACTTCCCAGCTTGGAGGACAATGCAGCGAGGAGGTTGCGCAAAAGTGACGAAGATGCAACCCATGCAGCTGCGCTCAGGAAGCTACGCCATAGAGGGAGGGACCACACAGTGCAGCAGGAAAATGACTATTGGAGTTACTATTCATGACTTGGTGGCCAGAATATGGTTAAGTGGAGTGGGTGGTGGAAATTAAGGACAAAGTCTTTGAAGATCTACCGCCAAAACAACATTTATTATTATAAATTGGGGGGAATGGTCAAATTTGAATTCAAAACCCCCTATAAATTACGTGTGTCATTCCAATAGAGAACACTTTACTCTCTTAGAACCTAAGAAGGTACCTTTTGAAGGCCCTTGGCTCACAAGGATCCCGTTGTTAAAAATGGAGGATTGGGACCTTGCATACCACACTAAATTTTCGCATTTAGTGACAGAAAAATATATACAGAAGGTCTATTATGAAGAAATAGGTGTTACAGTATTGGAAACACAGGAATGGGTCTGCGGTGTCGAGTAATCAGGGTTTCTCAATCTGCTATTAGTGCCACATTATCACCGTACCCCCATTAATATGATATGTGTGTGCCAACTCCTCACACTAGTGCATAATGGGTGCTTATGGCTAGGAGAGCCTATCCCCATCAAAGACATGCTAATTCACAGAATCACGCGGCTGCCTTACAAAGGCATGAACCCAACTAAGGAATTTGGAGGAAATACTAGGGAGAAATATCTTGCATAAAATATGAAGAGGGAGTACGTCCTCCTCAAGAAGTTGTGAGGGTATTCTATTCTTTCCATAATAGACCCAACAATTCAATTCCCTACACAAATTTTAGCAGGGAAGGTCATGAGAATGTCGCGCTGATGAAGTTCCGGCACCAATAGTTTCCCTTGATGTACAGTGCGCGAAATGTGTGCAATTTAATTGGGCAAGATACCTCTATCAAGAGTTCTTAGTGAACTTCAAAGAAGCCTAGGATGAAACTAAGTCATTCCACTACGCTTGGTTGTTGTGTTTCAAATTTTCTCATTGCACAAAGATTGCTGGAGGATAGCCAATTTCCTTTTCTCGAGGAAGCATTTCCAGAGGTAGCACAATGTGCCTCCTTATGGTCTACAAAGGATTTCATGCGAGTCACAGAGACGAAGATATTTTGGATTCTAGTCGAAATGGATCTCCATATGGCAATCAGTCAATGTCCGAGGTTTTCCCCAACATTGTTCATGCACTTATGAGCCTACACGTCATTCAAGGCTGACTTCCACAGAGTCTATGTCCAAGTGCAGAAGGATTAGAGTAGAAATGGCTCCAGTTGTCCTATCTTGTGTCAGAAACAGATGTTCAAGAGGTTGTAGCGCAATGGCCTACAGAGTGGCACACCCCATCAGACTGAGATGTTGGAACAAGCATAGGCGCAGAAAGTTTTGTTGTACAAAAACACAAGGAGGTCTCTAAGAAAGCTATGTGGACCCTAGCAAACCATGAAAATAAGGAAGTTGTAGAAAAGTATCTCATATAGTAGGAATACGCTGCTAAGGAACAGGCAGAACAAGAGCAACACCAGCCATAGAAATGTGACAAGTCACCTTCTCCGGAGACAAAGGAAGAAGAACTTTCAGGACAAGGCAACAAAGGTGATGGGGGGCAGAGCACACCATTTATTTTGAAAAAAAGTGGCAAAGAGCAGCAGAGTGGAACGCAGAAAAAGAAGAAATCTGATAAATCACAAGTTGATCCCATGGTGCTAACAGAAGGCGATCTTGATGAGATCAGCAATAAAATCAATATTACAATGACAAAAGTGCTGCAGTAGTTTGAGAAGCAATATATGCAGACATTGGAGAGTGTCCAGAAGGATCTGCGTGAGTTATACATCCAAACCAGCAGAATACAGGTGGGCATTGGACAAGCAAGTGCGGAGCAAATGAGCCTAACACCTGGGACAACCCAAGCAACAGAGCTGGTAAGGACCCACGATCTCAAAACTATACCATTTCCAGATGGGTCCATTCGCATAGAGTCTACGGACGATCGCATTATACTTAGTACAATCAAGAACATAGGACTGAATATAGCGACTCTCTCCAACGAAACCCTCCACGCACTGCATATAGGGGTAGAAAATGAATTGAGAACCAGGGAGTAGCGCGTCTTCAACCTCATAAGTGAGTACAAAGTAAACAATGAGAAAATGTTCATTGAAAAGACATAGGCTCTGAAGGAAAAGGAGGCATTTCAAATGCGTAGTTCCAAGTCTGGATTCAGTAGTAGTGGAGGCATGAAAGACAGTGCCTAACTTCACATCCTAGAGCATGCATAGCCAGAAGCCAAAATCAGAAAACTAGCCGCTGGTGTGCATGAGTCCAAAGCAAAAGTTGGATGGGTAACTTTCGAGTTCAACTGGTAGAGCTCCAATTAAAGTTGCAGCCTATGACTCTGCATGAGGTCTGGGAGTAGTGCGGGCTCACAATAAAGGAAGGAATGGCTACCTTGGGTGCCACAGTCACTGAATGTGCATCACTATTTAAGAAGGCTATGGAACTATTGACCAATCTACAAGAGGACTCGAACCTATAGAAATTGAACATAGAACAAAGGGAGCTGCAGCACCAATTTGATGAGGTTAGGTTGGCTACGCAAACCTTAGCACCAGCACAATGCCTTGCCAAATTACGGGAAGGAATGTAGCTACTAACACAGGTAGAAGAAGCACAAAAGAAAGAGGCTTTACTAAAGGCCATGTTTCAGCCTTGGTTAGAGGAGGCTTATCAGGTCACAAATTTCCTTCAAGATAAGCTTAAGGGACTACAACAGACACATCAAACAATGAGGCTAGGAGTAGAGGGACTAGCCATTGAAATATTAGTCAAAGAGGTTCGACAGGCAGTGACACAAAGCGATGTTGAAGTTGCAGTGATCCAGGTGGAGCTGGGAGATCTTCACAGTAAGATCACAACAACAACAGAGTGACTCGAGGGCGAGTCACAATCTTTATGTTGGGGGCCTATTTGGATGGGGTCTCCTAGGTTAGTTTGGGGTTAAGATAACCCAATTTTTGGTACAATTTTGTAAATAATGTAAAGTCTCTGTGATTTGTGGATGCGGAACACGTAGGTAAATAGGAGTCAAAAGGGCTTAGCCCCTTGTTTTGGATAAGTTTTGAGTCAGTTTTGAGATTCACCCATGGTCCACGGACGATGGCATTGTATGAAAAAGACTATAAATAGGTGTGTCTTATGGAGGCTAAGGCAGTAGTAGAATTAGTAGAAGAACTAACTAAGTAAGGAAGAAGAAGAGAGAAGGGCTCAGAGGGGCTTAGAAGAAGAAAGGCTCTACAGCTGAGTGTGCAAAGGCATAGGAAGAGTCTCCAATTGAGTGTGCGGACCCTTGCAGCTATGTGCGCAGGGCAATTTTGAGTCTATAATCTTGAATTGAATATCAATAAAGACAATTTTCCGAAGAATTCCTGAGTATTTTTGTTTATCATCGTTAATGTTATATGTTGTCGATGAATGATTTGCTTTATGAGATATTGATTGAATGTTACGTGATTCTCTTAAATAATTCTCAATAATGTATGCAATGCATGTTTAATTACTTTCGCGAAGGCTCTGATGAATCCTCTTATGGTTACTAATAACTTAAGTAAATATGCACAAACATTAGTGTAGGATTGCCATCTAATGTTCATAAGTAGGAAAATTGACTGTTAAAGGTCTGTAAGGACTGAACATAGACCTTTACGAAGGTCTGAAGATTGTTTTAACAGAGTACAGTGGCGAGCCCTAAGAGTTTATCGATCTATGTGAAGGCAGATCTGAGGCGCTAAAAGACATCACACTAGTCTCTAGATGCAGAAAATTGGTTCTTGCATCCCCCCATATTGTTTCAGGTGAGATTGCAGCCTACGCTATGTTGGTTATTGCCGAAAGGGCCAGTAGTGTAGGGTTTTGTTGGTTGGTGTAGCTAACTTTGAACCTAGGTCAGGACCCCCTAAGCCAACAAGGATCGGGGTAGTAGATAATCCCTTTCTTGTTGAGAGGGAGTGTTGAAAATGCAACAAGAAAATCCTAATTTAATTTTTTCCTTGAATTAAATTGGGAATTAAATTGTAATTCCACATCTCATGACAACTTGTAAGAGATAACTAAGTTAATTTGACTTAGTTAGATTAGTTAATTCAAGTTGAGGGTCTAACTAGATTCATGTAGAGTGTCTCCTACAATTAGAAGCATTAGCTTATTTTATTTTGAGTTGTAATTATTTAATTCAATCTAACTGAGTTAAAGTAAGTTAAACTAGTTACAACCAATGGAGGAATTAGTGGGAGGTCTAGTAGTGGGGTGCAGCCTTTAATAGTGCACTGTTTCTTGAAGTTCAGTGGGGTGTTTCTTGAATTTTAGTGAGGTGTTTCCTGAAGTTCAGTGGGGTGCTACCTGAAGTGCAGTGTCATGCTATCTACAGTGATCAACCACTAAATTGAATATTCACTCACAATTTAACTCATGCATGTCAGATCAGAGAAATACCTCGTTGATATTGGAGTTCAGGGACAATGTACTATCAATTGTAAAATCATCTCAAATAAACCAAGGGTGCATTCAATCAGAGGAAGGCCTAAGAGGATTGCACAATTCATAATTATGGAATTTCCCAATTAAATAGGGTCTAATTCCCAAGGGAACAATGCAAGGAAATAGGGACTTGGGAAAGCAATAATTTGGCTAATTATTGGCTTGAGCTTGTCTCGGAAGCAATGTGATAGATAGATATAGTGCAGATATTGATCAAGAATGAGCAAAGCATTGTAATCTTCTCATATTTTCTAATTAATGAAATATATAGATGGCAGGTGTTTCTAGTCATGGCTTTCCCCAGAAAATCATTGTTTTATGTGTGATTGAATTCTTTCTATTATATGCTTTGTGATTTCATTGATCAATTATTGTTT
Organism: Pinus taeda; assembly: GCA_000404065.3. Lineage (NCBI taxonomy): Eukaryota > Viridiplantae > Streptophyta > Pinopsida > Pinales > Pinaceae > Pinus > Pinus taeda. The sequence continues at coordinate 86,010 of APFE031230030.1, forward strand.
CCGCTGATGAGTAGAGTAGATTCAAGTTAATTGTTTTAGCATATTACAATCTGCAATTTGAATCTACAAGGAATTTCTACAACTTCTGCAGTTGATTTTTTCTATTGAAATAGTCTTAAGATTCTAGCTAGCTCATCATGATGAAATCCTCAAAGCCTTCAAAAAGGAACCACACCCATATTCTCTCTAAGATATTCAAAATTATCCCTTGGAAGTGGCTTAGTGAATATGTTTGCAATTTGTTCATTTTTGGCCACATACTCCAACCTTAAAACCTTATTGACCACTCGATCTCTTAGAAAATGATATTTTGATTGGTATGTGCTTGGTCTTGGTGTGAAGGACTAGATTCTTGGAGATTCATATTTCACATGTGTTGTCAACCATGATAGGAAGAGGATAATTGTACTCAATATGCACATTGTCTAGAAGAGTTTGATTCATTCATAGTATAAGAGTGAAACAAGTGGCCGCTACTATATATTTTGCTTCCGCAGTGGACAATGAGATGGAACTTTTCTTTTTTCTTGCCCAAGAGACCAAGCAACCTCCTAAAAAATAAGATGCTCCTGAAGTAATTTTCTTGTCATAAATACTACCATTCCAATCTACATTAGCGTAAGCAAATTGAAATTTTTACCTTTGGGATACCATAAGCCATATTCAAGAGTGCCTTGAAGATATTTGAAGATTATTTTCACTGCATTTACATGACTCTCCTTGGGATTAGCTTGAAATCTTGAGACCAATCCTACAACTTGCATTATGTCAGGCTTAGAAGTTGTTAGATATAATAAGCTTCCAATCATAGAATGATAAATGGATTGATTTACCTCTGGAGATTCATCATATTTACTTAATTTGCAGCTAGTCACCGTCAAATTTCTCACTAGTTTGCAATATTCCATGCCAAATTGCTTCAATTTCTCCCTTAGATACTTAGACTGAGAGATGACAAATTCTTTATCAGTTTGAGTAACTTTCGGCACAAGGAAGAAGGTTAGCTCACCCAACATTGACATCTCATTTTCCTTTTGCATATCCTCTGCAAATTTTTGGCTCATCTCCTCCAAATCACTCCTAAAGATTATATCATCTACATACACAACAATAATTAAAAAGTGACCACCTTCAAAATTGATGTAAAAATTGTTTTCCATTGATCCCTTTTTGAAGCCTTTTTGTTGTAGATATTTTATCTAACTTTTTATACCATGCTCTTGGAGCTTTTTCAATCCATAAAGATCCTTTTTCAACCTGCAAACTTAGTTCTCACCACTAGTAAACTGAAAACCTTATAGTTGTTCTATGTAAACTTATTATTCTAGATACCATTAAAGAAAGTTGATTTAACATCCATTTGATAAACGTTCACACTTTTGTAACATGCAAAGGCCAAGAAATTTCTATTAGCATCTAATCTAGCCATCGATGCAAAAGTTTCAACAAAATCAATACCTTCTACCTGTGTATGCCCTTTTCACACAACTCTTTCCTTGTTTCTCACCACCTTGCCTTGTTCATTGGGTTTGTTCTTTAAGAACCACTTGGTCCAATAATGTTATTTTCCTTCGGCCTTGGTACAATCTCCCATGTGTTGTTCTTCTCAATCAAATCTCACTTTTCATTCATTACCTTGACCCAATTTTGATCTTCACTAGCCTCATTGAAACTCTTGGGCTCTATTTGTGAAAGTGTGCTTGATTTAAGCTTCTCAACAACTTTCTTCTTGTTTGCACTCCTAGTCCCTTGTCTCTAAGGATTTGAATTTATAGATTCTTCTTTTGGATGTGACTTGGTGGAGTCTTTTTAGTATAGGTTTTATTCTCTTCCTCTTCCTCTTCCTCATCCTTGTTTGATGCTTCTTGGTCCTCATATTCTATAAATCCATGATCAACTGCAACATATTTTGAATCTTAAAGTTTGGGAAATGCTTCATCAAAAACAATGCCAATACATTCAACTACCTTCTTTGTCCTCTTGTTGTAGTGTTTATATCCCTTTCTCTTGAATTAGTAGCCAAGGATTATTCCTTCATTGGCTTTTGACATGAACTTTCCAAGATTAAGTTCTTTTTATGTAGCACTTTCTCCCAAAGACTTTGAAATGGTAAAAAAAAGTTGGTCTCCCTTTCCACAACTCATATGGAGTTTTGTCACTATTAGGCCTAAGGAGAATCTTGTTGGCCAAATATATTTCTTCTTGAGTTGCTTCTTCCCAAAAATTATATACAACACCAACCTCATCCAGCATATCTCATGCCATGTCTTAGACCAACTGATTTTTCCACTCAACCACGCCATTTCACTAAGCTATTATATCTATGGAATATTTTCCTCTTAATCCCATGCTCCTTACAATATTCATCAAACTCTTTAGACATGAACTCACCTCCTTTGACAGATCTAAGACACTCAATCTTTAAATCAATCTCACTCTTGACTAGTGCCTTCAAATACTTAAACTTGTTGAAAGCTTCAGACTTCTCCTTCATGAGCATGATCCAGGTGGCTCTATTGTAATTAACAATAAACAATATGAAATATCTCTCTACTCTTCAGATATGCATCCTTGTACGGCCACATATATTTGTATGAACTAGCTCCAATGGTTTATTGGTAGAAAACTCCTTGGCTTTGAACTGCACTCTTGTTTCCTTCCCAAACTGACATGACTTGCATATGGTGTTATCCGACTTGGGGAATTTTGGTAAGCCTTTAACCACTCCAATCTTCTTGATATTGATTAAGTTGTCAAAATTGACATAACCCAATATTCTATGTCATAGCCAAGACTCATGTATCTTGCTCATGCAACATTTGTGTCTAGTATCATCAAATATATACATGGTGTTATTGTTTTTTATTACTTCTACCACTAACTTTTCTGATTTCACATTCTTTATATATGAATATGACATCATTCCCATTATCACACATCCAAATCACGTTGAGGAGATTGTGTTTTAAAACATTAATGGTAAAGCATATTTTGGGCCTTGGTCTTCTTATCCAATCTAACTGTTCCTTTTCCTCTGATAGGTATTGTTGCATCATTTCCAAAATTAACATTGCCTTTCTCTCACTCTTTTAGTTGTAGAATTTTCTCTTATCACTAGTCGTGTGCTAGGAGAATCCATTGTCAATAAGCCACTTCTCATGTTGATCATGAGATATCAATGCTAGCTCACATTTTTTTGAATTTTGACCCTTCTCTTCCCATATTCTCACAATTTTATGTTGACTAGATTTCTCTTAAGTATGTTGCATGGAAGAGCCTAAAAAGATATATCTACATTCACTTGCTTTGTGGCCAAAATTATTACATCTGAAACACTCGATCTCATTCATTAGTGGAGAAAAATCATTTCTACCATTATCATGCAAGCTATTAGAGCCTTGATAAAATCTTGATCTATTAGCATCTGTTTTGGAAAACAAATTCATTCAACAATTGATGGCCTTGTGTCAAAACTTTTGACATGCAAAACAATAACCATGAAATAGAGTAGGATACATAAATTTTTGTTACCATGGAGAGGGAGTAGAATTGGAGGATATTCCTTGTTTCATTTTATGATTCTTGGAGTCTCCTTGATTATTTTATGTTGATTTGATTGGAGTACCATTGTTTTTCTTTCCCTTGTTATTAGCTAAAGTATTTTATTGACCATTTTTTTCCTTTTAGAGCATTTGCATAACTAGAGCTGGTTGATCCTTGACATTTTGTTGAGGAGGTTTGAACCCTAAGCCAATTCTGTCTTTTGGTGACCTTTTCACATTAAGAATGTCCTTCAAGTTTTAGATCCCTTTATGATTTTTTGATTTAGGAATGCTTCAGCTTTTTCTTACGATAAATCATATCTTAAGGCAAAAATTTCTTCTTCAAGTTTGTGTTAGTTTTCCTTCGAAAATCCTAGCTGATTTGTGAGCACATCTTCCTTCATTTTTGCTTCATCCACCTATGTTTTTAGACAAGTTATGTCTTCTTCATGAGAACATGCAATATGAACCCCACAAATATTATGCTTCAATGATTCATTCTCTCACTCCAACTTGAACATATTATTTTGCAGAATTATGATATATTGAAGCAAGGTCTCCTCGGACATTTTTAGGTCATCCATGTGTGTATTTAAGGAATCATAAGAAATAAGAGTTTTATTTTCCCTCATTTTTCGCATTTCCTCCTTCAACAGCTTATTCTTATTTAAAAACCATGGTTAAAAATCCATGTAATAAATTTAATAAAGGCATAATAATAACCAAGGTCATGGGACACGTATTACAAGCTGAATGTTGGGAAAAACATCTTAGTGGGTGTTCATTTGGTTTATTATGGCTAAAGGAAATGGTTTAATGACCTAACAAAAATTTAATCCCTAAACTCTACCAAAATTTAATTGATGCAATTTAAAAAAGAATTTATCAATTTAATTCACAGATACATACCTGGCTTCCATGTTTGAATTTGGTCTTGAGTTGTCGTAGCTCCAAATTTGTTATCATTACCGAAATGACCAAATTCTCCCTACCAAACTAGGCACAAAATTAGTGCCTAGCTCTAGAATACTTCAACATTGAAGCATTGTGGCCCTTATGCCCAAAAGCTTCAATAACAATCAATCCTCAGTCCTCACTCTCTGTCTTTATCTCTCTGTTGAAAATTCCTCCCCGGTCTCTCTGGAAAAACTCCCCCTTCTGCACTCCCTTCCTTTCTTCCAATTTTCCTTTCCAAATTTTTTCTCTCCCTTTTTACCACCTTTGCTTCTCCTTATATCTCCAAAACCCCACCACTTCAACACCAAGACTTTTTTTATTAATTTATCCTTTTCTAGCCTGGTTGGTCATGAATGGATTTAATGATTTTTGTTTTGAGGTGGTCCTAATTAACATTTATACCATAGCATTAATCACCATATATGATTTAATTGAATTGAGTTGGTTTACCAACTATTTTAATAGTTTTAATAGTTTGAATTGATATTTAATAGTTTTATAAAATTATACCCTTTTAAAAGAAATTAATTTATTAAGAATTTATATGGTTAGTTCTTTTATAATAATATAGTTTTCCTTTTTATAATTTTAATAATTTAACTTAAGAATTATAGATTTACATAGTTAATTCTTTTTCATTTTATATATAAATATTAATATATAATTTATTTTAATTAATCAAATACTTTTGTATTTATATATTTTGAATAAAATACTAGTTATATTATGATGGTGGAATAACAATACTCCACAAGTATATTCACTAGATTTTGGTATGTTCGTATTTACTTACCACTTTGATAATTAATTAATTACCTTAGACATTTTCCATAATTAGTTAGTGTGTATACTAGTGCAGTGCATGTGATGCATGCATGTGTAGCTATCATATGCATGCTAATATTCAAATTTTGTTTGTAATTGTAGGTGGTTCATTACAAATGACAAAGGAAAAATGGCATTAATTGGCATTTTATTTATGAAAATAATGGAAATTAGGAGAAAAGGAAGGTGAAAGGTCTCAGGTTGCATGTGAGGAGGAAACTGAAGTTAATGGAAATTGAAGAAAATAGAGACCTCATTGATAAAAAGGCTTTTGAGGATCAGTTTATAGACTTTTGTCAATTTAGTTTTGGAGCTCTCTCTTTCGATTCTCTCTCTCACATACTTTTGGACACTTAGAGTATTCTTGGAGCACTCTAACATTGGATGAAGGAAGGTAAAGGAAGGACAAGAAAGAAAAAGGGAAGCAAAGGTCAAGCAAGGAAGAGTTAGATCAATAAGCTACACTTGGATTACTTGTAGGTATCGATTTGCATGCATGATTTCCTTGCTAGTTTTGGCATGCATGGTACATGCATGTGTGTTTTTGGTCCTCTTGTTGTCATTGGCATGGGTTTTTCCATGTGACAGTGGTTTCCAGCCTTGCCTTTGCATTTCTGGATAGCCATGGTGTGATGGTGTTTCTCTTATTTGATTGAGATGGATTGTTTGACCGTTTCAAAACTGAGTGGGGTGGTCTCACGAGAGAAACACAAGGCCTGGGAATCCCTAGACTAGTGAAGGTGGTATTGCGATAAATCCTGATTCTATATACCCTCATTAGGCATAGGAATCATTGACAAGTGAATGTCATGATATATGGTAAATCCTATAGGGTGGAGCCTCGTTGGGCCTAAGAATACTCAACTGGTGAATGGCGAGATGTATGGTAAAGCTTAGAGGTGGAGACAAACAAATTCCTCACGTTTTAGGTGGATAGATCTAGAGGAATCCATTCTTGCATAGGGCTAGTGATCCCTTGATGGTGGGATTGCAATAAATCCTGGTAGTGTATGTTTCTTGTTTAGGCCTAGGAATTCCTTAGCGGGATTGTAGTAAAGTTTGATTGTATAGATGTGGGTTTCGGGCCTAGGAATCCCTTGGTGGGATATATGGTAAATCCTAAGAAATCCCTTTTTAGTTTTGTTGTAAGTCCCACATTCATGCTTGGAATATGGCACGAGGGTAATTGGATGAAAGAATGATTTGGTTCAGCCCAATCTATGGTCGAGTGGTATGTGGAAGTCCCTGACTTGGTTGGATTTTGCATACGTTAATAAGATCTATTTTCCTGTTTTTTTATATGTGCAAATGTCCTTGTTATTATGTGGCTTTAATTGTTATTCTACTGGCATATGTGGTTATAAGCATGGTTTCATGACAAATTTTAGTTATGGATCTCATCATGTTTGATTGGTAAATGAATGGCTATTGTATGCATGACCTAATAGATGTTATTGTAGCTATTATGAGACATCACTAGACCTTATTGGTTACTTTTAGATAAGTATCACACTCTTATGTTCATATATGCATTTATAGCCTATAGATTACATGTTCATAATGTGTTCGACGAAATGTCTATCATGGTTAGGCTTGGTTATGTCAATTCCTTGATCAAGTTTTGTAATAGAGGCTTTTTCTTGGTGTCATTTGTTGTCTTGGAAAATCTCATCAAGTTCTATGCATTGTTCTGGAGACTAGCCCTAAAAAGTGGATTAAATCTTGTGGTATCTAACACAGAACTAGCTGAAAAAGATTGCAGCCTCTCCCTTGCACGGTTGTGGGAGAAAATGGAGGGTTTCAATCACATGGAGGCATTTTCATGGGAGTGACTAGGGGTTTAGTTGAATTATAAACCAGGTTAACTTAGGGGTTGGGAACCTAAAGTGGTGGATTAGCTCGTGGGGGTCCTATAGCACCTGAGGGAGGTCTGCAAAGTGTTTGTTCATTAGTTCCACTTCCTTAACTGCACTTAGGGAGTTGAATCATATCATAGTAACTCTTCATCACATGTTTACCTTTCGTGGATTGGTTATCTTGGGTAAATGTGTGAGGAGGGTGTTACATCTTGTTTCTTGCCTTTCTTAGTTCATCTAGTGCACTAATGAGCTCACCTTCATAATATATCTTTGCATCTTCAAATTCATATCCATATTTAGTTTTGAAAGCGATAAGAACACATTCATTGTGCTCTTCTTCTAATGACTATGGTTCACTGCTATCTTCTGAAGAATCACTTTCTTCTTTGGAGTAGAAGCTCTTTTTCATTTGAGCTTTTCCTTTTCGACACTTCTTAGTTTTATCCTATCTCTTTTTCTCCTTTTGCTTCTCCTCATTTTCACCTCATGTGAATGGACACTTTACAGCAAAATGTCTAGTCCTTTCACAATGAAAACACTTGAAAGGGAGATTTCCTTTGTACATTCCAAAACCTCTCTTTAGCTTCCTTGAAAAATAAGCAAATTCATGGTTAGGTTCATTGCTGAAATGGTCTTCCTCTTCCTTGATCTTCTTGGGAAGTTTCTTAATCTTCTTGGAAATATATTTTACCTTCTTGGAGGCCTTGAATTTTTCTTCACTAGGCTCAGATTTCTCCTCTCCAATGCACATTTCATAAGTTGTAAGCGTCCAAGTAGTTGATTCATGGAGATAGTGCTCATTTTAACCATCCCTTCAATTACAGAGACTTTTGGGCTAAATATTGATGGCAAGGACCTTAATATTTTATGAATAATGACTTCATCATCAAATTTTTCATTTATGCCTTTGATCAAAATGGTTACCTCCTCAACCCTTCGGAAATACTCTTTGATTCTTTCTTCTTCTTTCATCCTTAAACTCTTAAACCTCATCCTATAGGTTTTGAGCTTCACCTTTTCTACCTTCTCATTACCTTCATAATTGTTTTGAATTTTTCCCACACATCCTTGGTTGATTTAAAATTCATGGCCTTTATTAGCTCATTCTCGCTAAGCCCTACCAAAATAGAATTTTTGGCCTTGGCATTATTCATATAGACTTTCTTCTCATCAGCATCTGTAGGGAGGGTATCAGGCACTGCATATCTGAACACCGCAGTAGAGTAAACATCAACATCTAGGCTCATAAGGTGTCCTTGCATTCTCATCTTCAATACGTTATATTTCTCTCCATTAAATATATGAAGTTCAATCTCTTGACTTGTCACAATCATCTCTCAATTTCTCCTTTTAACAGTTAAGTTACAACAAAGGAGTCGACTCTAATACCAATTGTTACAAAATAGTAATTTTGAGGGGGGGGTGAATCAGTATTACACAAATATTAAAAATTTTACAACAAATAAAAACTTTTCAAAGATCAAGTATCAATGCCCCATGAAAATAAACATGCCCAATTAAAACACAAGAAACATCACAAAAAGACACCTGTATTTTAGGTGGAAAACCCCTAGGGTAAAAAACCACCAGATGGTTTGTTGCTTCTTCTTCTTTATTGCTTTAAAATATTCTCATTTACATATATCAGCTAGCCACCACTAGCAAAGGATCCCCAAATCCTTAGAAATGAGAATTTTTTCCACTACCAACTTGGAGCCACCACTTCAACAATAGAATGATCACATCCACTTAGATTGAAGCCATAACCTCAATGCACAAATAGTTCTTGAGCTATAATGATAATATGGATTGAATCACTTCTGAAAAATACAAATTATAACATTAACGAGGAACACTTAAACTTCCTCTAAGCCACTCACCTGATGGGAGAACAAATCTCCCCACACTTCCTTCAAAATAAGTCTTCAATTCCTACACCAAAAATATGATTCACATCTGATATTTGATTGCTGAATAACTTTATAATTTTGCCTAGTCTGCTACAACTACTAAATTATGATCAAACTCTCTCCTTAGCACATCATTCACACACACACACACACACACTCTCTCTCTCTCTCTCGCTCTCCAAAAGAAAGACTCCACACTTTGTTTCTCTTTCTCTCTTGTATAATTTTTTGGAAGTGATTAACATCAATGCTAAGGAGTACTTTGTTCTATAGCTCTATTCGCACACCTTGATCTAGTCCAGGATTTTGAATAAATTTATTTGAAGATTCAAAACATGATCTCTCAATAAATTTTGACATTTTTAACCTTGATCAACTTCTAGATGATGGTAGCTCAAGCTGATCTTGTTAGACAAAAACCTCATGAAAATAGCTTAAAAACTAATTCAAGTGCATGAGAAATTCAAGATTGAGTGCACAAGGAATATCAATAAAGAATATAGATGTAGAAAAAAAGACCAAACAGGGAGAGAAATTCAAATTAGAAGCTATTAAGTACTCCCACTAAAGGAATTTTTTATCTAGATAAGCACTCGTCTTTCATGTAGGAGGATTTAAAATTAGAGGAAACACCATGTGCAATGAACTTGTGAGGAGAGGGAAACTGCTAGGTAGGTCCTATACTCCAGACTAATAATTGGAAATTGTTGTTGAAACCCAAATTTATTGAGGGAGGAATGAATAAATTAGGAGAAACAATTACATTCCAGATGTTATAGAACAGGGTTTGGCCAAGGCTCGAGAGGGTGGGATGGCTAGCAACCCCAGTTCAGATCAGCAAAAAATGAAGCTTGAGGTGTAGATGGGGGGCTTTGGAATCCAACTAAAAAAGTGTTAATTAAACCATGAATAAGGATGCAATATATTTCATTGGAGTATGATTGAACATCACACTAGCAGATACCTAGCAAGTAGTCTAGCTAGACAACAAACATTCAAGAATATGGTAATGTTCATTCTTGAGTTGAAATGAATTGTGATAAGCTCACATGTAGTGAGGCCTCGGGATTAATAACACCATTATCACTCTTTATGGGGGTGTGTTTCCATGTTCCCCAAATCCTTGGCTAGGTGGGGTAGTGTAAACCTTGCCCCCCACCCCTGTTTGGATCGAAGACACCCCATTCGAGACATTCTCTCTTTAATTTTAATTGAATAATTTTATTATATATATATTTCTATATATTATATATATATTATATATATATAATAATTGATTTTTAATTATATTAACTTATTTTAATCATTAATCAACATTAACATAGGGGTTACAAGAGTGAGAGGGATTCTATTTAATCTCAATGGATATCCAGAAATCAAGTATGCTTGGAGCTTGGGTCAAAGAAAAAACAATTTTGTTGAGATGTATGGCCTCTACCTTTGCCTCCTATTGACCAAAGATCATGAAACTTCCATGTCATCTTGGGAGGCTCTCTCATCACAATCCATTAACTTCATTCAGGCTCTCCACTCAGGAAATAACCTTTTGCTACTACTCAGAAGAATCAAAATCTACCTTGAATTATTTACACACAAGTCCTATTATCATATCCTTCATGGAGAAAAACAAAGATGTCGACGCTCAATCCAACCTCGCCTTCCATTTGAACGAAGGACAAAGCGATGTCAATGGTTCCCTCTGTTGGAAGGTTATTCCATGACAATATCAAACAATGAACCTGTTAGGAAAAATACTGAAGGGGGGTTTGGGGGGGGGGGCGTGGGGTGAATCATTATTTACAAATCAATAAATTTTTCCACTTCATAATCAAATTTATATACGCTACTTTAGTGAAGGGAAATCACGTGTGCACACAACTGTTCTTAAGGTAACCAACATATATCTAGTGAAATTATGATTCAGTTAATTCATCATATGTTGATCGTTAATCCGTGCATCAGTACTTTATTAAACATTAAACAGTAACCATGTGCACTTTTAACATAATAAACCATCACACGTAAGAAACACACATGAACACCAAGACTTAAGGTGGAAACCCAATGCGAGAGAAAACCCACCTACTTCTATCGTCTCTGTCTTCTTTTAATATAAATAAAAATTGTTTAAAATCTTGTATTGGTGTAGACTCATACTGGTATGCAGGCACCCACCTGCAGAAGGGTACAACCTTCTCTCATTCTCTAGCTTCTACTGGAAGGGAGATACAACCCCCTATCTCTTCTACTAGCCCATATGTTTACCAATACGTAGGTACCGGCCTATAGAAGGCTCCAACCTTCAATCATTCTCTAGTTGCTACTGGAAGAGATCTCCAACCTCATGGCTCTTGTATTGGTCAATATGTTTACCAGTACATAGGCATCAGCCTACAGGAGGCTACTACCTTCACTCATTCTCCAAGGACCACGTTTCATAAATTTTCAAACTAGATACTACTGGTACACAACAACACAATATGAAGGCCACGTTTCATCCAATTTTGATAATGGACCCATCAATAACATTGAAGCTCAAAATCAATCACCACTATAATAAAATCACTGAAAATCAATCATCAATTTCTTATATAACTAAAACCAAATCATCACTTTCTGAATAAACCAATCATTGAAACAATCATTCAACCTTTGTCGCAACTGAATTAAACGATCACTAACAGATAATAGTAAAACAAAAACATTGATCAGATAGATCAATCATCTCTGAACATCAATCTTTTCTTCTGCGTACACTACTTGGAAGTGTCTAACTAGCTTGTATACACGCCTTCACCAAGGCGAACCAGCGTATATATCACCAAATAATAATTCATAACTTCACATCTATTCTCGACTTTAGACCTACTCATAACGTTTAAAGGATAAAACATGTGTTAGCACTCGGATCTATACTATCCATTATCAGATCACATAATGATAATTCATTTCAGGTCTCGTGATCCTAATCCATCATTGGATCTCATCCATCATCAAACACTTAGGTGCATACTTATTTCACATCAATCAAAGCATCAAAAACCCATAACATGCATATCTTCTTTTGACCTAACTCTTCATAAGATATTCATTACTTACACACTTAGCCCCTTGATCTTCTCCTTCTTATATACTTAGATCCTTTTTCAATACCTCAGACAAAAACCATAGTTATACTGCTGATATTCTTTGATGGTATCAATATTATTTTTCGCACTCATTACCATGGGTCAATACCATGGTAGGAACCCCTGGTATTCATTAACCTTAATTTTCCATCACATACGTGCTTTTCTTTCTGTGAAAGTGTGTGCATACGTATACACTCTTTTTGTTCTGTGTACCTGCATGTATATGCTACTTGGACTAGGTGAACTAGTGTATACTTCTTAAAACATTCTCTTTCTTCAATCTCTGGAGTCTGATATGTAATCCTTTGTTGTTGACCTATTGCACTATGAACTACCATCATACATCATATATGTGAGTTGCCATCAAGGACAACACCTATATCATAATACCAATAATCTCCCCCTTTGGACTTGATGGCAACCATATTGGTGTTTATTACGTCAAGCCGGAGAACCTGTTAGATATATCAAACAACACCAATATCCCATTTAACATCAAGGTAAAAGAGCGGACCAAGATATTCTCCCCCTTAGAGATGCACTATGTTGTTCATGCTCCCCCTGAGCACATGCAGAGTCTGCAGAGATATTTTTCAAAAGAATAACATGACTCTATAACTCAACTATGTGAGTATGACCTTCTTATCACCAATGACTCATACATACATCAATCACCCAACCAAGTGGGATATACCAAATGTTTATACATGACTGAAAAGAATTTCAATTATTACATCATCCTTCCCATGCATAGTGGGGTTACAAATTACATCATAGGTCTTTACATGACCTTTACATTAAATAATTTTTCATGACATCAAAGACCAAGGACTTAGACAATACCATCATAGTTATCAGCAACTATCATACATCATATATGATCTGCACCATAAGCATCTGTTAGAAACATTAACAACTTGTATATGTCCATCATCAAAAGAGCCATTTGAATCGAAACAATTATGTCGATCAAGAAATATATTTATCATATGAGATTTCATAATAGGCCACCTCTGTCTTCAGCATAGTATGATGCAACATTTCAACAACATAAGCATCATTATGTACCAAGGTCTTCCAAAGAAAAACATAATGCCAACAATGAATTATTATAAGCATAGCATATGCTCCCCCTGAACCTATGGCAATTGTTCACTATCTGATCTGATCATTGCATTTGTCAGTAAGAGTCATCAGGGCATCATCATCAACCAGTTATTTCCAAAAACATTCTACATATCATCAACATACTGTAATCATCAAAACATAAAAGATAATTGATAAGTGACTAAACAATATCAGACCTTTTTTCCGAAGTCTATCCCACTGCTTCTTCATTAAACCAACATATACATGATTGTGCAGCTTGTAACTCGTGTATATACACGACGTTTCTTCATGATAACTACATATAATAATTAGAACACTGAAATTTCATACGTTTAGTTCCTCTTGAGTCTGTTCTGTCTATATACTGAGCTATGCCACATCTTTCTAACTGTAATTCCTTCTTCTTCCATACCTTGGAGTGTGACAATGTTTTCTCCTTTTGGTATGTTGGCCGAAATTTTCTCTTGCATTCTTTTGCTATATGCCCAAACTTGTTACAAGCATAACATCTTATATGTTTCATATTCCTTTTATAGAAATCAATGGCTTTGTGACCAGACATATTGCAAGAAAAATAATATCCCTTAAACTACCTAGAAGCTGATGATCTTTCTCTGAGACGGTTATTATCTTGAAACATTCTACTTCTGCATCTAGCTGCAACATGTCCAAAATTATGACGTCTAAAACATTCAACATTATTTATTTGATTAACACTTCCATAGTTATGAGTAAATGATTTTCTTTGAATACTTTCTTTCCTTGGTTGTTGATGGGGTTGACCTCTTATCCCCTGGTTGAGCATTTCAGAATTTGCATTAGAGCTCCTTGCCTCATCTTGTGAGCTAGATTCACCTTCAACAGTTTCATGAAAACCAAGACCAATTTGATGGTAGTTACCTTTGACTACTAAGAATATTATCCAAAATCTTATTACTATCTTGAAATCGTAGCAGTTTATCCTTTTCTTCTAATTTACCTTTTAAGATATTTACCTCAACCTGATATTTCTATTCCTTTTCCAGATATTGTTTCTTCATGATTTCTTCAACTTTTCTTCCTTCTTCCACTTGTTGTCTTAATTTTAGAAACTCATTTTCTTGTTCTTCATCTGCTTGAGTTAGTTCTTCATTTTGCTTATTTTCAAGATCTTCTTTTAGAGAGGCTACCACAGCTTCAAGACTTTCATATTAACTGGATCTATCTTTAAGTCTCTTGATTGTTGTATTCTTTTCATTGACTTCATTTCTTAATGATGTCACTTCATCCTGCAGCCTTTGACATTGATCTTCCTGTTCTTTGTATTGCTTCCTTACTTTGTTTCCTTCCTCCAACTGAGCTTTTAATCTAGTAACTTCTTCTTTGAAGGAACACTCCCTTTTGTTAAATAGATCTTGTTGATCTCTAATTTTATTTGTGAGTCTTTTAACTTATGTCTTTATATTTCTTTCACTATCACTTTCAATATCTTCAACATTACATGAATAGAGAAAATTATCACCAGAAGACCAAAAATTTGCACCTGATACTTCTTTTGCTTGTTCATCTTCAATCTGCGGTGATTCTGAAACTGAATACTTGCTTCCACCTAATGGCCAATTGTCTCTCCTGTTGTCATTGTTACTTTGAGATGTCTTCTTCTTCTTATGTGCTTTCTTCTTTTGCTTCTTTCCCATTTTCTCAACGGACCTCCTTCAAGCGATCAAGCTTCTACCAAAGGACCTGCTCTGATACCAATTGTTGGTAAAAATATTGAGGGGGGGTTAATCAGTATTTACAAGTAAATAACTTTTTCTATTTCATAATCAGATTTATATACGCTATTTCAGTGAAGGGAACTCGCGTGTGCACGCAACTGTTCTTAAGGCAACCAGCGTATATCCAGCGAACTTATGATTCAATTAATTCATCATATGTTGATCTTTAATCAGTGCATTGGTACTTTATTAAACATTAAATAGTAAATATGTGTAGTAATAACATAATAAACCATCACACATAAGCAACACACATGAACACCAAGATTTAAGGTGGAAACCCAATGTGGGATAAAAACCACCTCGTTTTGTTGTCTATGTCTTCTTTTAATATAAAGAAAAACCATTTACAATATTGTACTGGTGCAGACTCATACCAGTACGTAGGCACTCACTTGCAGAAGGCTACAACCTTCTCTCATTCTCCAGCTTCTATTGGAAGGGAGATACAACCCCCTAGCTCTTGTACTAGCCGATATGTTTACCAGTAAGTAGGTATCGACCTACAGAAGGCTCCAACCTTCACTCGTTCTCCAGCTGCTACTGGAAGGGAGCTCCAACCCCTTGTCTCTTGTCTTGGCCGATATGTTTACCAATACGTAGGCACCGGCCTACAGAAGGCTACTACCTTCACTCTTTCTCTAGGGACCATGTTTCATAAATTTTCACACTGGATACTCCTGGTACACAACAACACAATATGAAGGCCACATTTCATCCAATTTTCATACTGGATCCATCAGTAACATTGAAGCTCAAAATCAATCACCACTACAATACAATCACTGAAACTCAATCATCAATTTCTTATATAACTGAAACACAATCATCAATTTATGATATAACTGAAAACCAATCATCACTTTCTAAATCAACCAATCATTGAAACAATCACTAAACCTCTGTCACAACTAAATTAAATAATCATTGAAACCTCTGACATAACTGAATCACCTAATCATCAATTTTTGAGTCAACCATAATCAATCTCCTTATACAATCTGTTGGGCATGGAATGCCCCCAAGGCATGTTTTAGGGCTTAAAGCCCAAGTTTTGATAGAATCTTGTTGTAAAGCTCTAGGAATTACAAGCACGGGGTGCGAAAGTATGATAGAGTTACAGGGTTTTCAGCCCTAGTTTTGTAATGTATTGTCAGCTAGATAAACCTACCCATGGTCCACAGACCATGGTATTGTATAAATAGAGCAAAGCTCTAAGTGTAGATAAAAGAGAAGAGGTAATAGAAGATGAGCATGAGAATTCTAAGTGATTGAGTCAAAAGTTGAAGCGTCCCTTTGGGTCGTAGAGTAGGAGAAGGCTCTGCAACTAAGTGCGCAGAGGCCTAGTAGTCCGCAGCTGAGTGTGTGGACCCCTGCAGCTAAGTGCGCAGGGTGGAGTTGAGTCTGTAACCAAGGAAGGAATTAATAAAGAAAAGTTTTATCATAATTTTGTGTATCTATTCTCGGGTTAATGCATGTTTGATATAGTTTGCAAATATAATCTTTATTTACTGCGCGCACCTGTATGAATGATTTATGTTGTTAAGTATAACTTAAAGCATGCAAGTAAGCTAAAATAATAAACTAACATTGGAATACGAATAAGATCTTGGGTAATAACACAGAGCGTGGTGGTAAGCCCTTGGGTAAGGTTGCGCAAAGGTAGTATATCAGGCTGCGAGGCACGGGAAAGTGCGCGAAGCAACCTACATGCAGGGTCAAACTGTGGACCACATGAACTCATTAGACATCTCCATTGTGTGGAAACCTGGTTCTAGCACCCTCCCATACTACTTCGGGTGAGACCTCATTCTGCACTCCACAGACTGTTGCCAAAAGGGCCAGTAGTACCAGGATTTGTTTGGCTAGATTAACTCTAAACCTAGGTCAGGCCCCTATAAGCCAACAAATGGTTTTGTTACCAGGACCATTGGAATCCGACAAAGAAAGGAATTGAAGAGTGGTTGGACAGAAAGATTCACGAGTTCGCGGCATAGGAAAATAGGATCCCACGATTATCAAAGGAAGAGTGGGTAGATTGCTACTTATATACGCAAATCCATGAAATTTTCTTTGCTTCCTTCCCCTCTGAGTTGTACGAGTGCATCGCGAAGCTAGCAGACAGTCAAGGAAGGTGTAAACTCGACAAACCTATTTTTTGGACTCCATAGTTGGTGCGCAGACTGGAAGCATTGGAAGATAAGATCGCGCGTGCTGTGGACCACCGACTTGATTGAATTATCAGAGGATTTTTCATCGAATTCGCACTAGACATGTCAGTCAGCTATACCGAGGCAGAATAATGCTTCCTTAAAGGACTGCGAGACAAGTATGTTAAATCTTTGAACACCTAGATTAAAATGCTACTGTGTGAAAAGAGGGTTATGTGAATAAATTGATGTTTGGGGATACATGAAGTGGGAGGATCTACATAAATGAAGGTAGCACAGAACTAGAAACTAGCCCCTTGATTTCACCTCCGCGAGTAACCGAGGAAGAGCTCGCGAAGGTTTCACAAAGAAGTGTGATCAGCTTGATAAAGCAGTGAATTCCACGCATACCACTTCCACCTACACCACCGCCAGTTTCACCATCTTCACCCCTGTCTTCACCCACACCACCTCTGCCACCATCATTGTTCAATATGGCAAGCACGATAAAGTTGTTAGTGTTCAAGGGAATAGGGAATGAAGATCTAGACCAATTTTGGTTCGTGGTAAGGGCTATATGGAAAGTGCAGGGAGTTACGGATGAAAATATAAAGAAAGCAACACTAGTCAATGCTTTGCAGGATCATGTACTAACATGGTACATTAAGCATTCCGATGACAATCCAAACACAAGGATCGCGGATATTCAAGCCATGTTGAACAAAGAATTTAGCAAGACAAAACTAGAGACACAGTCGATTATTGGATTTAAGGAAATCATGATGCTTCTAAGTGAGACCCCCTAGGAGCTGGATCAGGGACTGAAGTGTACAACTCGTGAAGCCAATATGGCCTTGATGGATGGGAAACATTGTGCATGGTTTGTAGCATCGCTAATGCCGCATCTAAGGAACGTGTTATCATAGCAAAATCTAACCACTCAGGCCGAGGCCTTGGAGATCGCAATATGACTGCACGAGACCCCAATACAAGATCATAACCTGGGAGTTCAACAAATCCATGCACAGTTGAAAAACTTGTGCCTAGAGATGCAGAATTTGAAACAAGACAGGACATCTTGCCCAGAAGTGCACGAGGAGGTATGGTGCATAAAGTGCAAAATCCAGGGACATGACAAGGACCATTGTCCAGTCTTCGTGAACTACCTGGCGGGAGGAGGTCCAATGTCATTGAGACTGGAAGCACAAGCAGGACTGAGCATGGTGCCTGCATTATGGTGCGTGATATGTTAGATAGGAGGGAAGCATGCTACATATAACTGCCATCTATTACATAAGTATACGCAGAATTCCCAGAAGTTGTTCTGTAATTTCTGTAGGTCAGTAGGCCATGATGAGCACACATGTAGAAGTTATGAACTAATGATGGATTAGACCCCTACCTATAGAGTTCAGACCGAAACACGAGCCCTCGATCAAAATGTAGGGATGGCATGCACTAGATTTCAGGGGTGTGGATGAGGTCGAGGTGGAATGGGACCAGGAAGAGGTCACGGACAACTGATATGTTACAATTGTGGAGGACCAGGGCATTATTCCTACGATTGTACAAATCCGACAATACCATCATGCTTATATTGTACCTAGTTTGATCATGAGATGGAGGACTGTCCCACGTTGATAGTGAGGTTGCATGATAAAGGAGCACTCCAACCTCCCCCGACTCAAAACCTATAGATGATGATGTCTGAGCTGTGCAAGGAAGACCCGAATGTACATATCATGCTCCGAAGTGGTATTACGATGGGGGATGACAAGGGTAAGCAACCCAAAGAATGTACCTGGGTTCGCAAGGCTCCGTCAAAGGAACCTGAATTTTATCTGGAGCGCACTAAGGAGACATTCATGGAAGCTAAGAAGAGCTTCGCAGAAGCCTCCACTTCAAGAAGTAAAGATAAAATAGAACCAGAAATGGACCCATCGATGCTCACTACATTTTTGGAGACATGCATGAAGCTACTGTGCGACAACAAATCTGTGAAGGGGCTGCAAGAACTTATAATTAGATTGGCTGGAACCGTGCTAGGGGAACCACATGTAGTCTGGAAGCTCGGGAAGCACATAACATGAACAGGAAGAGAGATGAGATTGACCATGTAGATCGGGGAATATGAAATGGATCAAGTGATTTTGGATCTAGGATCGGATGTGAACGTCCTGCCAAAGCAGATGTGGGAGCGCATGGGCAGGCCTACGCTGCAATGGTCTCCTATTCAATTGTGAATGGTGAACTAGCAAAAGATCCTACCTATGGGAAGATTTCAGGGAATAATGGTGGATATTGAAGGTGTGAGCGTGCTTGCAGATTTCAAAGTGATAGAGATTGTTGATGACAACAATCCCTATCTCGCGCTACTGGGAATAGATTAGGCCACTAACATGAATGGAGTGATAAATCCAAAGAAGCGCAAGATGATTTTCAAGAAAAAATCATTGTGCGTAGTGGTACCTTTAGACCTTGCGGAAGGATCGCGCTACACAGAGCCAGTGCGCGACTATGATAGTGACGATGATCTACACTACATCTACAAGATAACCGCGCGGGAGAAGGACTGGGTAAATCCGTCATAGGATGGCAAGATCTCGTAGAAGTGTGAAAGCTCTTGCACCCTAGATTCAGATGAGGAAATAGAATGATGGCAGAACCAGTTACACGTGGTAACCATGCTCAACTGTAACATGATGATAAGGACACTGCACTACGTGGCAACAGAGGTAAGAGATCTACCTATGTATGAAGGGTTGAGTGAGGTGGATGATTTCCTGAAAAAATTTGAAAAGGAAGTACCAGAACAGCAGCGTTTCGATGCTCTGAAATGGGTATTGCCCGCTATGCCCACAAGATGGTGGGGTACGCATCAAAGATGTTTTGAGGACTAGCACGAATGCAAAAGGATGATGTGAATTCGGTTTGGAAAGCCTAAGATGTGGATGAAAGCTGAGTATGACAGATGAAACAGCCTACGTGCCCACCTTTCCAGATGGGTACAGGCATATGATGCGCAATTTGCATGAAAGCACACTGTCCTCGCGATAGGAAACACGACTAACAAGTAGGAGCAGGCAAGACAATGGTGCAAATGACCCCTCCTGTTGGGACCAGGAATTATGGTAAGACCAAGCACGTGGAAGCATATTCACATAGAAGCCTTTGTCAAAGTACGCGAAGCACTGAACACAGTCCACCATCTGAAATGAACTAACTGGGACTTTTGCATACCAGCGGTTCTCTAGGCTTATAGGATCATGTGCAAAACCCTAACCGCACGGGAACTTCCAAAGCTGAATTATGAAGAGAGTGCTATAATCCCCATGGAGAATGCAAAGCCTAGTCCACGCATAGTAGCACTAGTAGATACGATGGTTCGCAAAAGCCCGTAAAGAAGGGATCACACAGCTGCAATAAATAGAACACATGGGACTTTAAGAAGAAATCCAACAAGGGGACCTTAGACTCCAAGAACTTGAAGAAGAAAGGGTATGGTTAAGAAAGAAAAGTGCTCTGGTAGATGCAGAAGTCAAGAAGCTAGAGGACAAGATAAAGGAATATTTTCTTGCTAAAAAAACTAGGATGGTAAGGCAAGGTGCGTACACTCATGCTGACAAGTTTGAGAACTATCATCGTGAACTAATTAGTCTGATGCCTTGGCTTGGACTGCATATTGCTAAGTATAGTGACCAGGGTAGCGCATTGCAAATGGTGAAATGCACGATGCCGACCGTAACAATAAAAGTGTTGGAAATAATTCTGAGAGGGGGGCGTTAATCAGTATTATCAAACTAATAATTTTTCATAATCAGATTCATATACACTACTTCAGTTAATGGAACTCGCGTGTACACGCAACTGTGTTTAGTGCAACTAGCGTATATCCAGCAAACTTATGATTCAATTAATTCATCATATATTGTGTTGGCATTATGGCTAAAGTGTTGTCCTTGATGGCAACCCATACAGGTGATGGATCACTGTACAACAGGTCAATAGCAAACATTGATGAACAGCTCTCAAATATTGAAGAAAATAAGGAGTACGCAGGCACA
>APFE031230031.1:16573-27356 GCA_000404065.3 Pinus taeda
AAATCAGTTTCATAAGACAGATTTCAGAGTAAGTAGTTACTCAAAAATGAGAAATTAATCCATAAAAACAGAGATACATAATAACAAGATTGAGACAAATTACCCATACTGACAATAGTGCACAAACATGAATAAAATGACACATTCCTGTCACCATAAAATTAAAACTGATATTTGAAATAGTAGTATTAGAAATACCAATTTATTGCATCCATTTCTCTGTCCTTGGTCTCCAACAGCCCTTTACATTGCTTGAACGTCTGCCTTCAAAACTAGAGCCACAATAGTGCAAACTTTGCCCCTCACACATAATTCAAGATACAAAGGGAAAATTCTCAATAATCCCCAGATCTGAGATTTTCTCTCCTCTCTCCTACAACTCTAAATTCCTATTACAGTAGTGTTTTCAGAAGTCTAAAATTGCAGAGGAGAGCAGCCCCTTATACATTCTGCCATCTATTATTTATACTATTTGCAAAGGAATTTTGAAGAGGAGAGTTTTTTTTGAAGAGAAATCTGCCAAATACAATTTTACTTGCTCAAAATTCTGATCTTCAATTGCTGGAGCATTCTCATTGACTGAGATCTTTTTCTCCATATTTCTTCCACTGTTTTCCTGCAAAAAGAAATCAAAATAAATTAAAATGCAACAATAAAATCAACATGGCATTGCTGGCCTTTAAATCAAATCCAATAAAATCTTGTTTAAATAAATAATTGAAAATAAAATATGAAGTTTCTCTTGATGCCTGGTATGGTTTGATTGGCAAAGAATATCATTGACCAATGGATCTGTATTTAGAAGAGGCTTTGGACAAATGAAAATGAAGAAAATAATTCAGAAATTTGATTTTGTTTTCAAAATTCGGAGCCTGATCTTCTGCCTGATTTTTTACTCAATAAATGATTAAATCTATTGGTGAAACCTCCTCCAAAATGTTCTCCTTGATTTTCTCTTTCCAATGAGTTGTCCTGGGCCTCATTTGGCCAAGTATAACTCAATTTATGAGCCTCCAAAGTTGATGGATCAAATCTGACATGAATCTGGAAATTCTGTTGCTGGGCTAAAATCAAAATTCTCATTTAAAAATTAAATCCTAAATTAGAATTTCAATTAATTGTTAATTATAAACTAAACTAATTATTAATAACTTATTTATTTAATCTAATTAACTGATATTAACTACGATTATAAACAAATTAATCTAATTAAAAACTAATCAATATTAATCTAAATGATATTTAATTAATTAATAATAAAATATTACATATTATTAATTAATTTAATTAATATAATATTTACATGTTATTAATTAATTTAATTAATACAATATATTACATATAACATATTAATATATAAACTAATATTAAAAATATACTAACCTACACTACTTTTTATTTATTCCTCATACGTATGAGTGATTTTAGAAAAGAAATTCAAACGAATATAAAACCTAAAGCATGCCTTTTGTTTTAATGCCCCATGCCTCATGCTTTATCGTCGATCGGGGGAAGTGAGGGTATCGGGGTTCTTAAATATGTTACAATGTCAAAGTCCTCGATGCGATATTGCATCGGGGCATCGGGGGCATGGTATGTATTAAAATAGTTATGCTTTAATGCCCCTTTGCTTAATGCAACACAGCTTGGCTTATCGGATCGGGGAATGAGGGTATGGGTCCTCAAACATGTTACAATGCCCAAGTCCCCGATGTGATATCGGCAATCGGCATCGGGAGGGTGTGACTCCATCGGGTTTTAGAAACATGCCATTTGAAAGCTCCCGATGCGATTAAAACCATTTTTTTTATATACTAAATTTTAATTTAATTAATATATTTTTAATAAAATTAATTTAATTATTTAAGATTAATTAAAGATTAATTTTTATTTGTTATTTTTTAAACTACAACTACTTTTTAATAAAATAAAAAAAATTATAGCACTTGAAATTATGATTTTTCGAGATTAATTTTATTGGATACTAAAATCCGGTGCTTCATGATTTGGGTTATATGGAAAATGTTAGAAAAAACTCACTACGGTTAATATTTAAAATGAATGCATATTGAACTAATTTATTTACAAAATGCGATATTGTACATTTTATGCATTTTTAACCCAGGCTACAAATAATCAGACATTCAAAGGAGTGCCATTTTCAAACCAGTTGACCAAATGAGGCGAAACAAGCGTCAATGTGAAGCTTATAGAAAATTGATTCTAACAAAGCAATCAAAACAAGAATCCAAAGAAAACTAAAAATTAACAAAAGCGTAGGGCAATCATCTAAAAAAAATAAAAATCCAAAAAGGTGTTTAGCCAAAATTTTAATAAAAAGGGTCCCCATTATTTGAAGTGAACACATCAATAATGGGGGGGTTGTGTTTTTACTACAACAATGGTGACACACGGGAGAAGAACCAGTTATCTCTTTTTGATATGGATGAGATTTTCCTAAAATTAAAGTAAAAATAATTAAAGAAGAGAAATTTTTGCATGAAATGCTTAACTAGGTTCATTAGTCTGACTAAAAGCAAGAATCATCTAACTATATTTTTCTTAAAATTCCTCATAAATTAAAATATTTCAAAATTCTATATCAGTCTTTAATTAGTTGTAGAGATAAAGCAGGGGTCACTTTACAGCTTAGCTTTTAGAATATACTCGTTTGTCATAGGTAGAGCCACTGCTGCCAGCAAACATCTATAGTTTCGGCAGGGTTACCTTTTAATCATCAATGATTCAGAATCCCATCTTTTTAAGAATTATTGATCTAGAGATAAATCCATTTATAAATATTTATTTTCTTTGAATCTTTATTTTTTATTTTTCTTAAAAGCCATTGTCCTGGTTTGGTGGCCAGATAGTTGACAATGCCATTCACTGGTTATAATCGGACTGAACAAGATGGCTCGTGATGAGACCCCTTGTCTTATAATTTTTTGCAATCATAAGCCATTACCCTGGTTTGTTTAGCAGTATTGATAATGTCAGCCTATTTTCCCCTATGATCATAGTAAGCAGGCTCATGATGAGACCTCTTATCTTTTAAGTTTAAATATATTTCTGGATTATACTCTAGAAAAATAAGACTCTTTGGGATAGGGAGAATCATTGACTCCTTAAGAGTTAAGAATGGCAATTTCAGAGTTAAAGGTGCTTTGCCGTAAAGTGTCTTTACTTGGTTATATATAATTTTTCTTGACTGATAATAAAACTTTGAAAGATCTTAATAAAATATTGAAGTCTCAAAATAATTACAATTTCGATAAAAAAAAAAGAATTTCTCCAGATTTTATGATACTTTGCCAACTTCTCTTGATTGGTAATCTCTTCCTTAAGTATGTCTACTTTTATAATAAGAAAATCAAACTTTACAAATAGATTTAAGAAAACGCCAATAGGTAACTATTAACAATTTTTCTCCATGAATGCTGACCATAGTTAGGTAACAAGAAGGCCTTCCATATAAATCACGGCAAAGTCACCAAAATCAAAACTTAAAACCGAAGGAAAAGAATTCTTATACTACAATGAGAAAAGAAATCAGCGAACAAAAATAAAAACAAAGAAATATCTAAAAATGGAAAGGAAAATCCAAGTTTCGCAAAATAAACTCAAACAAGAATGTTTATACCAATGTCTCCAACAATATGAAGAAAAAGAAAATAAGCTTGTAATCATTCATTCTTATGTTGAGATTTAGAAAAACATACCTTGCAGAGTTGTGAATGCTTTAGGCTTTTAGATAACAGTGATTGTAAAATTCAGCCACAATGAATACTTTCTGTCTAATATGAATCTTCTTGTTTCCAAGCATCATCTTAATCATTTTCTAAAAAAGGAATGCTTAAAGAGACAGATTAAAGGTTCAGAAACTTCCTGGTGTAGCTGTTTCGATGAAGATTATCGCTGCTTCTTGAAATTAAGCCAGAAGAAGAGTATGGACTTCAAGAATATGATCCGGCAGAGGATTGAAAATTTTTATGAAGAGCTGCAAAACAAATTTGTATATTAGAAAAACAAAACTGAAACTAAAGCAACGAAATGGAAATTAATAAAAGTGGGTACATGAATCTTACCATTGGATAATTTCTTTTGATCTTACCTGAAAGTATCAGTTTCCCCAAACTAACTGACTTCTAATTTTAATTAGCATTCAAAACATAAAGAAGTCAAACTAACCAAAATCTTGTAACCCAAAATCATTATTTATTTTATTTACACTAAAGCAAGCAGTAAAATGTAAAAATGGAATGCTTAATGCTCGAGGGAGTTGAAATTAAAACAAATGCATCAGAAATGAGAATGAGAATTTGCAGTAACGAATGTTTCTCAAAAGGTTATAAGTTTCATATAAACTCCATGATTTTATAAAATCCAAAATCAAGACCAAATCAAAGATAATAGAATTCAAATATGAAGATAGAGGGTCTTGAATTCCATTTTTAATTATGGAATTATATATTTAAAACTAAAATGTATGAGAAATTGAAATGTTTTTTGTATGCTGCAATTTTGTCAACAATTGTTTTTTTCCTATAGTGGTTTCCCAAGCTTGCTTTTAAAATAACATATCGCCGTATCGGATGATTCACATAACATGTTTCTTCACCATGCTTCAATTTTAATTTGCAAGACTTCACTTTTGTTGCTATGCTATATATCGATTAAATGTTAATGGCTCAAAGGCATGCATTGGAAGTTATCGCATCGGAGATTGCAATGGCAAATTGCAGATAAGAACATGTGCAATGAAATGAAGCGATCACATCATTAAAGAAATATAATATCGGGGATCGGAGAACATTTACATTGCACTTCCCGTATCGCAAAACGCACATCGTAGATTCAGAGAAATGACGTGAGCATAAAAAATGTGATGAAATGATTGCATTATCGGCTATGTGATGGATGACGTAACTAATTGGCAATCGACAAACTTTGGGTACCTGATGTAACACAATGTATTTTTTGCGATGCCGATATGTGATGAAAAGCGGACCCGATAACTTTTTATGATGGGATTTCAATAACATATCGGATCCGAGACATCAGCCATAAATAAAACTGTAAGGAAGCGATTGCGATATCGGCGATGCGATGAATGACATAACTAATCAGCGATCGCGATCGGCAATCTTAAGTGCATGATATAACAATTTTCAATATGCCGATATGTGATGAAGAGTGGACCCGATAATTTTATGATGAAAATTTGATAACATATCGAATCCGAGACATTGCTCCTTTTAAAGTTATGCTCTTACCATTATTGCGATTGAACGGACGCGATATTTTTTATGAATTTGATTTGAATTTCATATCGGGTCCGGAATTATGTGGTCATCACAATATCGGTAAAGCCGTTTATCGGAGATCGGCGTTTCATGATAATGGAAGTATATTCAACTGCAAACCTCTGATATGCGAAATGCGATATGACATATGAGCGAAGTAATACATCGGAGATCTTTTATTAAGCAATTTGTTATTAAAAGAAATGCTAAAAACTACTTCCGATGAAATCTTATGATGCGGATGGTTTTATGATATTCCTTGAAATTTCAATTGGGTTTTCTAAGTGAATAAAAGCAAAGTTAAAGGATATGCTTAAATTCTAATGCATCATAAATAGAACTTCCCTGAGTCTGTTGCAAATTTGAAATGGATTTACTGCTTACTTTATGTTTTGAAAACAAATGAGAACCTGCAAATAAAACAGAACACAAATAAAAAATAAACTAAGGAAAAGATGAACTAATAATGGATGAGAATAAAGTTGTAAATGCGTACCTGAAAGGAATTTGTCTGAAGATTTTACCTCATAAATCTTCAAATTCTTCCTTTGGTTTATCAAAAATTTTCTTTTGTTTAAAATCACCTCATTATTTATTCTAAATCTAAGTTTGTAATCAGTCTAAATAAAATCTGTTTATTGATGTCCGTGGAATATAAAATTTACTAGAAATAAATATGAAACTATGCTTCCCTTTCGAAGTGAAACAACAATTTATTACCTCTGCTCATTCCGAATTAATTTTGAGAAAAATCTGTATTGTTATAGTGACTGTTCAATAATGCTTTTAGTAAATAAACATGACGCGTTTTACAGTATCAGATAATAAACTAAAGATTAGAATGAGATTAAGCCACTTAATTGTAGAAAAGTATCAAAACAGATTTAAATGTATGCACTCGGCAAAATGGGCATCTTTAAGATCAGCTTTTGGCAAATTCGGAGGAAGATAATATGAACTTCATATGATTACCGTGACCGGTTAGACTGACTAATAATGATTGAATTAGAATTAGACTTATCATAGTCAATCATACATCTCATAGGATAATGGGATCATGAAGCTTTTATATCCTCAAATCCTTACCATATAAATTTCAAAAGAAAATCTTGGAAGGAAATCTCGAAATAAAGAAAAGTGGCTTTGAGGCAATCGATACCAAGTGCAACTTTAATTGAATTTAATCAAGACATTATTCAAAATAAGCAGAGTAGAGGTATTGATATAAGAAATTTCAAAAAGGAAAGCAAGAATTAAAATTTTCTGATAAGGAAAAATGTTCCCACTGAACATGTATGAGAAGGCTGATTACTTTGTTTTATTTTTTAATCTACAGAACTATTGCAAATAAATTAACTGCATAAAACAAGCTAACTAAATTAATTCTACTCCTATTCTAACCATATCTATGAACATGACTAGGTATAGTCATATTTCCAATGTAGCCATTTTCTCAATTTTATTCCTGTGTTTATGTACAGTTCAAATGTTAGTAATAAAAATACAAATCTAATTAAACTAAGAAAATTAAATATGAAATCAAAATGTATAGTTATTGTTAGTAACTGATTTAAAATCTCTTTCTCATGAAATTTCCTTTCCAATTCGATACCAATTGGATCACAAAAATCTGGATGGATTTTCATTAATGATTGGGAAATGTTCAAAAGAGGAGATGACAGGCCGAATTGTGGATACGAGTTTTCAAATTCAAAAGCCTGGAAAAAATTGTTAGTGTTATGTACAAATGTTAAGCTATTAACCATATCCTTTGAGAGAAAAATTTCCAAAATTTTTTCAAATGAATTAATGAAAAATGGATGGAAATCTTTCAAATGAAATGGAAAATTATTAACTGAATTAAATTGCTGGCCATATTGCAAAAATACATTCTCTTGTTGACATTGCCTTTGAAAAGATAGAAACTTTTGTTGAAACATTAGCATTGATTTAAATTGGAATATTAATATCTTTTGATGCTGATGATTATAATATAAAACTTGAATTTCCCAATTGGGCAATGCATCAATTGAGTGTTTGATAGTAAGGCGTTCAATATGCCTGTGAAAAGTGTGAAAATTTTGCAAAATAAAATCAGAAAATATATCTAAATTTAAACAAAATAACTGAGGAAATAAAAATAAAATGAAATCACTATTTTTACAACTAATATTACAGCACAATTGGGATTGTTTTGAAATGATTTCATTTTCACAAGGATTGGCCAGAATTATGGAATTTGAAAAATTTTGAATTCCAACTCGTGAATTAGAAAACGAATTATGATTATGAGTAGGAATGAGAGTTTGATCATGATATGAATCATAAATTGGAATGTTTTTTTGAATAATGAAATCATGAAGATAATTTGCTACTCTAAAATGAGGATTGGTTGGAATAATTTCTACATTGAAACTTTCCTCATTTATAGATGTTATTTGAATTTTATCATGAGGATTATCTTGAGAAAAATTGAAATCAACATCCTCAATATCAAAGTAATTATCATAAATGACTTCACAAGATTCTGTAGAATTCCCTTCAATCTCATCCAATATAACTAAACAAGGAGGAACAAAAATCTCATGTTCATTAGTGACAAAAGAATGATCAATTATTGTTTCTTTATCTTGATAAAAATTTAATGGTAATTCATTTAAATCATCCTCTTTAATTTCTGGAATATCATTAATACCAAGAGGAAAAATATTACCTTCATTGAAAATATCAAGATAAAGGGAAAAATGTGAACCTGAAATAATGCATTTAAAACTGTCTCTGTTTGAGAACTCTTGTGCATTATGGTCATTGTAAATTTCATATTGCAGATCATTCCTTTGCATGCGTATGTTTTCTTGAAGAACGCTGCTTTGCTTCTCTGATTTTGGCATTTGCTCATCATGGAGAAATTCAGAAATTTGTACAGCAGTTTGCATTTTGATCACTGGTTATACTTGCTGATTTGCGATTTGATTTTCCGAATTTACTTCAAAGTAGCTTTCAGATTTCAAGGTGGCCTTTTCTCCAAA
Organism: Pinus taeda; assembly: GCA_000404065.3. Taxonomy (NCBI): domain Eukaryota; kingdom Viridiplantae; phylum Streptophyta; class Pinopsida; order Pinales; family Pinaceae; genus Pinus; species Pinus taeda. The sequence continues at coordinate 24,906 of APFE031230031.1, forward strand.
ATCACTGTTGTTGTCTTCTTGTATTCGAATAGAGATATTTTTCAAGCTTTGTGAAACCACTTCATCACAATTTATTTGCACATCCAAATTGGGATTCTCATTTATATTGGAAGGGGATGGAACAAAGCTTGAATTAATTTCATATGGATTGGGAATGGTTGGAAGAGAACAAATATATTCAAACCAATCTAATGATTTTTCTTCCGTAGGTTTATCTTCGTCTTTAAATCTTAAGCAATTCAAATGAAATCGAATATTAAAATCATTAACAGACTCATTTTCAAACCTTCGTAGATATTCAATTTCTTCACATACCTGTTCATAATCATAGCCATCAAATTTACAAATGAAAATTGTAACAAATTGATCCCAGCTGTAAATTGAAGCAATTGGAAGAATTCTACACCAGCTTCTGGCTTTTGCCGCAAATGTGAGAGTAAAAATTCTGCATAAGATGCCTTCATCAATTCCTTGAAAATCATAATTTGAAACGTTTTGAATAAATTGAAAGACATGATTAAAAGCAGAGGAATTTTCTTTACCATTAAACTTTACCTGAGACAAGAGTCTTACCACTTCGGGTGGAGTATTGGAGGACGCACGTCCATGGATACAACTCCAAATTGGAAGTTTGAGAGGAGCCATTGCAATAAATAAAATATTAAAATTTGAAAAGACTCCAATAGACAAAAATCTCAGGCTCTCCTTCTAGCGCCAAAAATGTTGATGCCTCAAAAATCGCTGCAACAACATTGGGGGATAACCACTCAGTCCGGACCTTAGAGCAGCTCCTTTTCCGTTTGGTGTGGTGGCTCCGACTGGTTTAACTAGGTCCAGTTACCTTCTCCCTATTGCTATTGGTTTATGATTTATCTTTACCTACCAATAGACAGGGATATCAGATCACTTCTCCTTGTTGATCAGGCAAGATAATGACCCTTAAGCTGATTTGGGTTCAGCCAAGCCACAACTAAAGTTTTGCCTCTTTGAGGAGAGGACTTAATAGAATGTATAATTTACTCTAAATGCAAGCTTATTCTATGATGCAAGCAAAAGAAACTAATTTAAATCCTATCTTAATTAGGAAGATATAGATCTAACCCAACTAAGAGCAAGATAATCAAAATATTGGGATTTAAATATGTCTTGTTTAAAATGAATATCAAGTTAATGAAGTAGTTCAAATAACTGATATTATGGTTACCAAAACACATTTTATTGAGACCTTAAAACTTGAAATAATAAACCAATAACATTCAGGAAGTAGTTCAAAAAATGATATTGATTATCAAATCAATAAATCCAATAATTGAATAATGATATGTGGAAATAGTTCACAACACATTACCATTCAATAAATTGGTTTCATAAGATAGATTTCAGAGTAAATAGTTACTCCAAAAATGGGAATTTAATCCATAAAAACAGAGATATAATAACAAGATTGAGACAAATTACCCATATTGACAATAGTGCACAAACATGAACAAAATGACACATTCCTGTCACCATAAAATTAAAACTGATATTTGAAACAGTAGTATTAGAAATACCAATTTATTGCATCCATTTCTCTGTCCTTGGTCTCCAACAGCCCTTTACATTGCTTGAACGTCTGCCTTGAAAACTAAAGCCACAATAGTGCAAACTTTGCCCCTCACACATAATTCAAGATACAAAGGGAAAATCCTCAATAATCTCCAGATTTGAGATTTTCTCTCCTCTCTCCTACAACTCTAAATTCCTATTACAGTAGTGCTTTCAGAAGTCTAAAATTGCAGAGGAGAGCAGCCCCTTATACATTCTGCCATCTATTATTTATACTATTTGCAAAGGAATTTTGAAGAGGAGAGTTTTTTGAAGAGAAATCTGCCAAATACAATTTTACTTGCTCAAAATTCTAATCTTCAATTGTTGGAGCATTCTCATTGACTGAGATCTTTTTCTCCATATTTCTTCCACTGTTTTCTTGCAAAAAGAAATCAAAATAAATTAAAATGCAACAATAAATTCAACATGGCATTGCTGGTCTTCAAATCAAATCCAATAAAATCTTATTTAAATAAATAATTGAAAATAAAATATGAAGTTTCTCTTGATGCCTGGGATGGTTTGATTGGCAAAGAATATCATTGACCAATGGATCTGTATTTAGAAGAGGCTTTGGACAAATGAAAATGAAGAAAATAACTCAGAAAATTGATTTTGTTTTCAAAATTCGGAGCCTGATCTTCTGCCTGATTTTTTACTCAATAAATAATTAAATCTGTTGGTGAAACCTCCTCCAAAATGTTCTCCTTGATTTTCTCTTTCCAATGAGCTGTCCTGGGCCTCATCTGGCCAAGTATAACTCAATTTATAAGTCTCCAAAGTTGATGGATCAAATCTGACATGAATCTGGAAATTCTGTTGCTAGGCTAAAAATCAAAATTCTTATTTAAAAATTAAATC